>BLKM01000358.1:2099552-2183992 GCA_013340265.1 Coptotermes formosanus
TTGTATTCTAAATTAATTTGTTCAATATTACCTGTAGTGTTAAATATCGTTTACTGTTTCTACTTCCGTGTAGACTACGAGCAGCTTTTGCTGAAAGCCCATATTTAGAAAACACAAAAAACAAGATAAAATCATTTATCACATTATACTCGCATATAGACGATTTAGTCTCCAAAAGTCATTAAGTATTCTGTATGTTTCTTACTCCTTTTGATAAGAATTTCGTATCTATTATTCTAAACCATTTTTCTTTATTATCTCTTCTTTTATCCCTTACGTATTCTACCCTTCTGATAGTCCTCTCTCTCTGTCTCACACACTTCTTCTGTTTTACATAAGCAGCCACGCTAACAAAGCTGAAATTAAAATTTAATTAACCGCCATAAATTTAGGGTGACTAGCAGAATGAAGATTCAGTGTATGACATTGTTTAGTGCGGTGGTACTGGTCGTGGCCTCCGAAATAAAGTGTGCGGTGTTACATTAATTAAAAGTGGGGTAAGGAAGGTAAAAAAAGAGAAGAAACCTAGAGGGGAAGATGGTGATATGCAGGGTAGATTTTTGTGAGGCTTTGAAAAGTTGAGACAGCCACCATGTTGTGATGCAAGGCTTTATGAAGACATGAACTTGCTTATAAATGGTGGAAGTAATAGCGATGAAATTTCTTAGGCCACTGGCAGATTTTACAAAATCTGGTTTGAAAGGAATTCAGATGTAATTGAAACAGAGCAGTTTTGAAAGATGAGGAATGTGTAGGCCTACATGATTGACAAGGAAACTGAAAAATTTGTGTACAAAACGCATGCAAATAGAGTAAGTTATAGGAATTAGCAGTGTATGGTAAACTTATTGCCAAGACGAACAGAGAAGCACAAGAAAAAGAGGAAACCGAGTGCTTAGATATAAGTTAATGAAATACGCATCTAAAAGTGCACATGGTTAAAAAACAACAAAAAACAAAGAAACGTTACTTTTAAAAAGAGTTTTGGCATTCTTCAACCGACTTCAGAGAAAGGCTGGAGTAATATGGAGGTGGGGGGAGCTACGTGTTTTCACTCTGCATATCTAATTATCAAACTGAGCAGAGTCCCTTATGGAGAAGCTAATGGTTCCTCATCTATTCCAGAAATTGCCAGAGATTTAGGGAACCGAACGGTTCCTAACTATATTTGCAACAGCCTGCAACTTTTCACTTTTTTGAGCCAGATTGATCAAATGCACGTTCTTCCAGCCTGTTTCTTTAAGATCGAGTTTACTTCTATAATCCCTTCTCCGCCTATGTCTTCCAAGTTGCCTCCATCTTTTATTTTTCCCCACCAAAACCCTGTACGCATTTCTCTTTTTCCCTATATGTGCCACATGTCCCGCAAATTCCATGTACTTTGACTAGATTATCCCACTAATTTTCGGTGAGATTTAAAAAGCATTAAGGTCGTCACTATGCAATGTTCTCAATTCTTGCTTTACTTTCTCCTTCCCAGGCCCAAATTACCTTCCTCAACACCCTTTTATCGAAGAATTTCAGCCTATAGCCTTTCCTTAAGGGGCCAGACCAAACGTCACATCTGCACAAAACATTGGTTACATTTATAGTTGTCTAGATTTTAAACTATATCATTTTGGATAAAGTGGGAACAATAAAAGATTCTGAGCCGAGTGGTAAAGGATGTAAAGCGTGTAATGTGTGTACAGCTTGTGAAGTGTATGAAGCATGTAATGTGTCTACAGCTTGTGAAGTGTGTGAAGCGTGTAATGTGTGTACAGCTTGTGAAGTGTATGAAGCATGTAATGTGTGTACAGCTTGTGAAGTGTGTGAAGCGTGTAATGTGTGTACAGCTTGTGAAGTGTATGAAGCATGTAATATGTGTACAGCTTGTGAAGTGTGTGAAGCGTGTAATGTGTGTACAGCTTGTGAAGTGTGTGAAGCGTGTAATGTGTGTACAGCTTGTGAAGTGTGTGAAGCGTGTAATGTGTGTACAGCTTGTGAATTGTATGAAGCGTGTAAAACATTTGAAGCTTGTGAATCTTGTATGTTTTAAAGATAATATTTTTTCTTGCAGTCACATTCAAACTCGGATCGTTTAAGTCAGAATGCCAACAAATACCAAATCACGGAAAAACAGCAAAAGCGTCTGTTTCATTCGTAGTTATGGTCTCGTAAACGCAGCACAATTAACTGTTGGAACTTACAGTCAAGTAACATAGCTGCGCGCTTTCAATTAACATGTTTGCGAAAAACAGATGTAGCTGTAAGAAATATTTGTGCCGACACCAAGACTCGAATTAGCACGTTTGCTCTCCGAGGATGCTATTCTTCAGCCGTATCCACTCGCTTGCAATTTAATTTAAATATTAACCTTGTAGAGCCTAGCGGTAACTTTACATACCACCAGGTTTAACATTAAAAAATTCTACGTGGTGCCCACATTGCGTTTATGTGTTTTGTACGGATCTCAGAACAAACAGCAACTTTTGCCTTATAAAACATTAAGAGACTGGTTTTTATAACCGAAGTGGAGAGTGTTTACAGCGCGGTACGCAATGAGTCCTTATATAAAACAGATACGCTTCGTCTTTAAAGGGTTAAAGCATGTAACTTACTTTTTGCTGCGGAACTTAATGACACGTCTCGGAAGAATAATGACATTTAATGCATGTTTATTTTCAAATTAGGGAGACCTGTTTAGTCGTTGGTTAATAGATATCTGGCGTACATCCTTGCAATGAGTGGAAGGTACTGAAGAGCCACAGTATTTTTTTTGTGGCGCAACAGCCCCTAGTGGGCCAAGGCCTCCTCATTATCAAGGCTTCACGGTCACACTCAGACACACCACAGGGGTAGGACTCCTCTGGACGAGTGATCAGCCCGATGAAGAGACTTCTACCTGACAACAGCTAACACTCACGACAGACATCTATGTCCCATCCGGGATTCGAACCCGCTATCCCAGCAAGCCCTCGGCCGCACACCCACGCCTTAGACGACGCGGCCACTGGGATTGGCCAGAAGAACCAATACACAAACAAACACAAGGGAATTATGAATGATTCAAATTATGATGTTTTGTATACAGTGACGTTTCTTCCGGTTTTGAACTAAAAAGTTTTCAGGCGCTTGGTTTTGCCGTACAGATTTCAAAACTAGCTTATCATTCCGATACGGGGTTAGATTGGTACACACTACACTTAAAGGCTCCAGGGCTGAGATGAGGAAAAAACATTTGTTTTGCGTTTGTGTATCCCATCTGAGTCCATCAGTGAATAGAACAAGAGGTATTAATTATGAATAATTGATAACCAGGGGCTTATTGGATGGCGGGGTATTTGTATGACTCCATCATAACAATGTGAGTAATTGAATCTGTATATAATATTTTGAACAGCCTTAAGCTTAATCAAACAACAGCACATTTGTTACAGTTCTGTTCTGGTTGTGGAACTATATTTCAAAACATTAACTATTGTAAAACTATTGTTTAAATCTGTTGATCTATTAGTCTCATTCCAAAACAATTGTATTAATTCTATGATCTAATTAACGGGTAATTTCAGTTTAAATCGTATAGGAGCTTACCCAATTCACTTCTGTGCTTCTGCTGTTAGGTATGTGGTGCAATATGAAGAAAGTGTTGTGGGTTGTCAGGTAGCAACCTCTGCGACTAGCTGATCACTCGTCCAGAGGAGTCCTACCGAGTGTGGTGTGTCTGAGTTTAATGTCGAAACGTCAACAGTGAGGAGGCCTAGGCCCGAGTTTGGATGTTGCGCCACAGGAAACAGTATAAAGTTGTGCCACTTTGAAATAAAGCTGTATCCTTTTAATGTAAAGTTTTGTCACAATATAGTAAAGTTTTTTCCTTTAAAATAAAGCTGTATTCCTATAAAGTAAAGGTGTATACCTTTAAAATAAACGGTTTAAGACATATTTCAGTTCTTGCCACTCAAGGTGGCCTACTTACGGGCCTATAAATCCTGTAACCCTTTATTCTAGCTGATAACTCATTAAGCATTTTATACAGGTCTACTCAACTCTGTGACAGATTTTCGTCGTAAATGTTTAAATATGGACCTCGTTTTGCCATGAACAAGCTTAATAGTATATGAAGTGGATGTAGCGTGGGACTGTGTGCGCCATCAGTAATGGAAATGTGTGTTAGTATTGTTACAAGTGGAACTGAGATTTGAAAAAATATTGTGCCTGTAGCAAGGGACATCAGTGGCTTTCGCTGAGCGGACGGGAAAATAAAAAAGCGAGTTCTAAAAACATGTTATATGATGATTTGGGTGAGTAAATATGTAACGAAAGTCCCCTAAGCAGCAGACTGGTAAGTGTTCAGATTTAGGGGTGTAATAATTTTCAGTGTTATAAAATATAATTTTAAAATGTACGTGTTGCTAGAACTGTCACATTTCTTTTTATCAAATGTCTCCTTTTTCATGTCCCTGAGGGCTGTAAGCAGCCACGGGATGTGCCTGTGGATGCAGGCCTTTTATGCGGTTCATCGCATTAAGGCCTGCCGTGATCTGGGACACAATAAAAGACAGGCATCAAATTTAAATAACTTTTCTTTATCTGTACATGAACTCAATGTCGTAAAGTACACAGAGTGATCTCAAACACTCCTGCCGCGTGCATTATACCTACATTCATATATCGATTCCATCTTCTGACATGTTAATCATTCTCCATGGCAAAATATTATCCCATCTTGCTTGCAAGATACAAAGCTTCGTATATCAAGTTATACGTACAGTAGTTCATGGATTGAGACACAGCGTGGCGAGAGGTGAGCAAAAACCCGTGTAATTTGGGATGAAATTTTAAAATGGGGAAACCTAACTTGGGAGCTGCATTGCAATATCGAGGTGTGTGAATAATTTCTGTGCTATCCCACACCCAGTATCATAACGTCCGTCTTAATGGCTGCCAAACATGATATTCGCTACGTCACCCTCAGTAATCATCCTGAATTGCATACGCACAAACCCCTAACGTAGCTGACACGAAGAGAATATTCGACCGGACACACGGCTGGCATCTTCACGGGGGGAAACACTCTGGCTTACGTCAGAGCCGTTTTTGCAAAATGACGCCAATATGAACTCTATCCATAACGGCAGGAGGGGGGGGGGGTCATTATTTGGACATTGAATTATTTACCGTGTTAGTTTATAAAGGTGTGATGTGAAATTATATTTCTCTTAGCAAGTGCTATCTTGGCAGTGGCGCACCTTTCGTGGTCGTAATGTAAGAGTTTGTGTCAGTTATTGTTTGTTTTATGCCGATCCCAGTGGCCGCGCTGTCTAAGGCGTGGGTCTGCGGCCGTTCGCTTACTGGGATTGCGGGTTCGAATTCCGCCGGTGGCATGGGTGTCTCTCTGTTGTGAGTGTTGCGTGTTGTCAAGTAGAGGTCTACGCGTCGGGCTGATCACTCGTCCAGAGGAGTCGTACCGAGTGTGGTGTGTCTGAGTGTGATTGTGGAACCTCGATAATGAAGATGCCCTGGCCCACTAGCGACTGTTGTGCCATAGAAAAAAGATAATTGTTTATTAAGTTTTACTTCTATCTAATACTGTCAGATGACGAAAGCAATATATGACAGCAGTAAACTGTAGTGACACAGCATTTTTAACTTTCAGATAAGCAATAAATTGGAAGCAATGGGTGATTCAATAAGGACGTTATATATCAGAATGGTTACTAGTTTTGACATCAGAACCATAACCATATTCTAATGTAAAGCCCCTTCGAACAGAGTCCTTCATGAGGAACTGACGGCCAGTTATCTAGACGAAGTGTACCCTGCTTTTGTAAGAAAACCGATATTTCAATACTGAATTCGCAGCAGCCTGCCGCTGGTGCCTAACTCGAGTCAAAGAATCGGTCAAATCCGAGGCCGTGTGTTATATATTGTGACATTAAGAACGGCACTTCAAATTCAGAAAAATATTTGTCTCCATTTTCAGGGTTTAACTTAAAAGGGTGAGAATGCGGTTACGTCGCATGGGAAGTTGTAGAGAAGGTGGCCGCTCGGATGTCAATTAGGAGACAAGTTATAGTACAGCCAGAGCCAACAGGAATGATGAACAAGGAACTGGGAGGATCTTGCTCTATAACCCCATCGCTTCCTCATCATACTCAATTAAACCCAACCCTGAAGATACTGGCTGAACTTTCCTCCGCGTGCTTAGTACTCAGTGATCAGCCTGCACGGTGTCACCACTGAGAGTATCATTACCTGAATACACACTACAACGAGAACCAAGAATTTACATTTCCTAACCTGTTGTTTACGGCTAGAGACTACAGCACTGCCCCTTTTCGGCTGTCTACGACTGTTCCTTCATTTTTACAGCTACCCTCCGTATGAGGGAGGTCACATATTGTCACGTGTGTACCTGAAGCTGCGCTATACCATGATTAACCCTTGTAGAGGTGAACTTCACCATAGAACAGGCCGTGAAGACCCAGGGAGGAGTGGAGGTATAGCTCTACTCTTTCATTAACCTCGGCGCTAGACGGACGTGGCTGGTAAAGCTCACATTCCTGGCCGATTAACCCCGGGAAAGAGACCCGGTACTTGTCGCATAGGGGGCTGGGTGGGTCCCAGGGCCTGTCCGGACTGGTCCCGAAAATTTCGCCCCCACCGGGATTCGATCCGCTGACCCTCCATTGCGTAGCGAGTTGCTATACGGAGTGCGCTATCGCGGCCTACAATTAACCCTTGCAGTTCATCTAAATAAACTTTAAACGTGGAATTATAACGTATAGAAAACACACAACCTGTTAGAAAGATACATATTTTGATGTTGTTTGAAATAATAAGGTAAAGCAATCCCATCACAGGCCTGGACAGGCCCTGAGGTTCCAGGACGTTGAGGATCCGAGATTCTTAGACAATTCGGCACATAAAGGTGGTGGGGTTGTCAGCCCTACGCACCGGCCGCCTTTACCCAGCAGGAAGTATTCCTGATACTCATTTCTGTTAGAGGCTGAGTCGACCTCAGGGCCATAGTGCGACCAGAAGGATTATGTCCATGAAAAATTCCAATGGTACCATCAGAAATCGAACCCCCGACCTTCCGGTTTGTAGTGCAGTGCCTCAACCAACTGCACCACCGCGTGCCCCTTTTGAAATAATAGTCTCTGTTTTTTCTTAGAATACGCAGAGAATACACCAACACAATATGTAGCCTGAAAGCGGATATACTTAATATTAAAATAGCTTTACAGTTTTATGCCTTTTTTCGCTTTTGTTAGAATTCTCACACCGCATTTTTAATTCAAGCCAGATGTAATAAATTAGGGAGTCCACTAAATTGCACTTCGTTCTGGATGTCGTCTGTTGACCACAACTCTCCTTCTTATGAAGATAATCATTTAACACTCAAAGTTACTTAATGCCCTATAATTCACAGACTGATATACTCGCTCATTTATTCACAGCTAAAACCGAACAAAGCCCGCCATCACGTGGGCGTTATCTTAGCTAAGGCACGTAGAATGCCTTTACCGTCACACGTACGAAATGGGTCAGGAAGATGGAGAGGTTAATCCCCGCAATTAGGAACTGCAGATTACATATGTACATGTGCAGTTGGATTGGTTTGGTGTCATTAGTGCTAATTGAGAGTATTAACATGTTACTCAGTTTCTGGGTTATTAGTGGCAACCGAAGGGGCTACCACCAAGTAATCGGTTGGTAGTCCTTAGAAACTGTGCAGGGACTCTTTCAGCTCTTTTCGAAATCCTTCCGGACGTCCCACAAGGATTTCTTCTGGGTCACGTGCTAGTGGTGCAATTATTAACGATTTTTGTGACGTAGAATATTCCAGATATCAAGTTTTCGCTGGTGACATAAATTTCGTACTATAAACTCTGCTGAGACGTTCACTCTGCAGCAATCTGATGTTCATTTCATACAAGGTTGGTGTACGCTAGCATCATGAATTTGAACAGCACCGAAACCTTTAGTGGGAAAATAAGTGCTATGCGCTGCACTCATGGAAACATGCGATTCTTGTGTAACCCGTAAAGATACCGTCGAAAGACTTGTGAGGTTTATTCTTTAGTTATTCTTAGTTATTATTTAGTTATTATTTTATTTATTTATTTTAGTCCTTCCCTCTTCTACCTACTTGTTCATAGTAGGTGTCGAGGGTTTTTGTGATTTCACGTGATCACAATCAGACACACACCACAGTCGATAGGACTCTTCTGGAGGAGGGATCGGCCCGGCGCAGAGACCTCTACCTGCCAACACAAACACTGTACAAGAAAAACATCCATGCCGCCCGTGGGATTCGAACCCACGATCCCAGCAAGCGCTCGGCCGCAGACCTACGCCTTAGACCGCGCGGCCACTGGGATCGGCTCTATGAGTTTTAACTAATTCTAAGATTCTTTTTCACCGACAAGTGCATTATATTGTCTCCAATCTGTAAAAAGGCTGATATTATTTAATGCTATATCCTGCCCCTTTTTCTGCCCTTGATTCATTATTTATGTTTTGTGTGTCACTGATTAGACCAAAACTCAAGTATGCCTCAATTGTATGGAATTCTGTAACGTCTACAGATGCCAGAAAACTGGAATGCATCCAATGAAGATCGTAGCCCTTTTTCAAAACCATGTTTTTCCCATGACCATATCAGTTAGGGTTTCGTTAAATACTTAAATTTACACACCCTGCATTATAGAAGGCACCATCTTGGTGCAGTGATTTCTACTGGTGTTTATACAGGACTGAATGTTGCCCTTCCTTCAGGATGTCACAGGTATCCGGGTTCTTATTCATAATTTTATAAACTTCTCTGCGTTTTCTATTTCTACAATCGTGTTACTTCGAGAGCCTAAATTTATCTATTTTGTTGCGATAGTCTTCAGTTTAATAGTGTTTTATTCAAAGACTCTTCATCAGGTAATAAGATTATAAAACATCAGCTATGGATTGCAAGAGAACAGGAAATAACACAGCTTGTCTCTTCTGTCCTCATTCGTTTCTTATGTGCTTGTGCACTGCTCATGTAACAAGGCTGCAATTATTCCGTAGTACAAAGTGTCGAAGTTTAGGAAGACTAGTGTACAGTGTATTGCATAGTGTCAAGGAGGAAAGGATTATCCTAGGTATACTAAAAATAAGGGAGGCTAATTGGATTGGTCACATCTTGCGTAGGAACTGCCTTCTTAAACATGTTATTGAGGGAAGGTAGACGGGACGGGAAGACGGGGAAGAAGACGTAATCAGCTACTAGATGACTTTAAGGAAACGAGAGGATACTGGAAATTGAAAGACGAAGCACTAGATCGCGCTGTGTAGAGAACCCTCTTTGGAAGAGGCTATGGACCTGTCGTAAGACAGACTACGTTACGAATGAGCGAATTAATTAATTATGCAAGAAAGCGGTAATTCTCTAATGAGTTACTATCCCATCATTTACCTGGTGGGACTGAGAAGAAACAAGCAATAACTGGAAGAAGAGTGTGTTCCAACATAAATTCTGACTGGCCAAAACCCGGACAAAAACAGAGGCCTTGTCCCTTGAGATATTTTCGCGGTATATTTTGTATTTAGAATCTACCTATCTCGGCAGGGACAAGACATTCTTGTCTTCTCCAAAATATCGGCACCGGTTATAGGACCCACCTAGCCCCCTGTTCAACAGGTACCGTGTTTCTTTCGCTCGGTTAGAGTGGCCTGAATGTAAAGTTTGCCACTCACTTCCATCTGGCCCCAAGGTTAAGAATGAGTGGACCTGTGGTTTCCTCCCCCTATACGCCTTGAAGGCGTTGACAGAGACAACTATTTTCCCTTTATATCATTATTAACCCTGAAGCAGACCACGGTAACTGATGGCAGACTTTCTAAAAACCGAGATTCAAACCCGAAATTTGTCACACATGAAAGCACAAAATGTTGACCAGTACAGCCAAATGTTCCACATGGTCTGTTGACATCTGTGTGATTCTGCCTGTAGCTGTAACTCAGTAATTATGGCACGAAGTGTTAAGTGTAAATTATATATTTTGTCGTGTTAAGCATATGTGTCGTTTTATCCAAGGCCTCGCATCACCGCAGCAGAAATCATTAGCACAAGTGAAACTGTCGATTGATCCCCTCTTGCCGTCTTCCCGGTGTCATGTGTTGTAAGGGGATTCAAGAGATAGGAGATAAAACGAGCGCTTGGCAACGAGAGTGATCTAATTCAGTCGTTCGTAAGGATACTGCACCTATGTAAGTCTTAATGCACTTTTGGCATCAATTTCGCGGCACACGAACTACACTACGTAGTGCAAGTCACAATGTTTACCTTCCCCTGTCTGAAAAGCCAGACAAATACACTAAATATCATCTCATCCTATTTCTTTAAGACAAAATTTAATGTTATCTATTGGGGGGTCTTTCAACTGGTTTCTTTCTTTCTATTTCTCCACTAAAACCCTCTGTGCAATTCTTTTCTTCCCATTCGCACCACCTGACTCTGCATCACACCGTTCTCAATTGGATCCCCGTAATAATATTTTGTCAGCAGTACCGATCATTTAAATCCTCATTATTTATTGTCCTCCGGCCTCATCTTTCTTCTTCGGTGTTGGACTCAAATATCTTCATCAGCACACTATTCTCTCTTTGTGAATACAAATTAGAAGTGTTTAAATACTTTCGCATGTCTAAATGCGGAGGCTGAAGCTTGATGAGGTCAGACGTTCAAACGTCTTTTAAGAAAAGTTTCTCATTATGTGATAGTACGTGTTTAGTGTTTATATTTCGCTCTGTCTATATATGCTTAGCAGAAAGGCCTGCAACCTAAGAAGAGGAGGTAGGTTAGGAGAAGAACAGAAATAGCAGAAGACAAGGAAAGAGAAGGGATAAGAACAAAGGAGGGGAGGAAGAAAAACTGATGCTAAGAAGAAGAATTTGAAGAACATGAGAGAAGAAGCCAGAGGAAAAGATAAAAAACGAAATTAGACGAAAAGGAAAATCAGAGAAGAAGCGTATGACAAGAGAATTAAGAGTAGATAGTGGGGTTGGAAAAATGCAGGGGAAAGAGTGAAGGAAAAAAGAGAACAGATAATGCTGATAGAAAAGGGAAAGGAAAGAGGAACAGAAATAGAGAGTGAAGGGAAGAGGGAGAAGAAAAAGAAGAAGAAGGGAAAAAGAAGACGAAAAATGATGAAGGCGGAAGAGGAATAGAACAAGAAAAAGCAATCTAGGGATCATTTGAATATGCTGCAATACACCTAGATTAAGCTCGAAAGCCCAGCAATAACAACGTACCATCTGCCTTAATATTAAAACCTCTGCATTTCATCCACACAACAGATTTATGTTTTGTATGATTCGCATAATAAAGGGCATTCAGTTCCGTACAGGCAACAGCACTGACTAATTGAACTGTGTAATGGAAGTCCCGTGAAGCAAAGACTTTTCTTTTGACTGGATTTTGACTGATTTCGTAATATCAACTGGCCTGTTAGATAACAAAGCTTACAATACACCATCAAGTTGGGATTTTTTGTTATATAATCTATTTACGCAACATTTTTCGATTTCAATAATAAACCATCTTCACGGGTAATATTTGTAACACACTACCACGGACTGTTACAGAACAAATTGTGACATCACCATTAGAAACTTCCTTTTAGTGTCGTTATATCACTAGCCATTTTGCTTGCCTCTTTAGTGCTTTTGTAGTGTTTTCGTTGTGAGGTACGAACTGGGGCTTTGTAT
This sequence comes from Coptotermes formosanus, assembly GCA_013340265.1. Lineage (NCBI taxonomy): Eukaryota > Metazoa > Arthropoda > Insecta > Blattodea > Rhinotermitidae > Coptotermes > Coptotermes formosanus. Next base: position 2,111,283 of record BLKM01000358.1, read on the forward strand.
ATTATTTGTATATTATTGTATTGCTATTGCATTATATATTATTTAGCTGAATTACAGTGTCAAATAGGCCTGATACAGTTAAGAGAGATTTTTACATTGAATCGAAATTGGCTGCTACTTAGAAACAAACATGCAAGAGGCGTCAGTCGCCAAGATAAATGCTGGAAGTACGAAATTCTTTGGAAATGAATTACTGTGACTTGAAAGATTGCCAGAGGTTGAAAGGTGACTATCGATTACATGGCACTCTGAATATGTGATATGCTTAATCGACAATTGTCATTTCGACAAATGACGGTCTGTGAAGATTGACACACAGTTTAGAGGAGACGTGTCACAGCTTTCGCAGTGACATGTTTGCATATCTGTCCCACACGAAGCGATAAGTAACTGCCCGGTCCATATTCCCTCCACTAAAACTCGTGTCATTATATAACCCTTGTGATATCCACTACCTATTAGGCAGAACATGGGACATGAATACCTTACCAGCTGTACTTAAATTCCTTCATTCTATGTGCCCAACCGGTGATGTCATCCAGATAATGCCCAGGTGTACAAAGAGTCAAACAGAAATTTGCGTAAACCCGCTGTACATTGTAATTATATTGGGCTGTGACTGTAATACCTTAGCACACACCTGCCCTCTTTATGTGTCTATGAGCAGCCAAAATCAAACATACACGTACGTTTCATAGCGGTGCCTTAGCGTTCAAAGTGCAGTGGTTACTATGCGTACCACTTGCTTTAACATTAATTCAGTCTTTATATTGTTAACACCGCTTATTTGTGAATTTGGTATGATTCTTAGAAAACTGGCGAATATTTTCCTAAACAGTGTTAACCGGAGACTCATTCGGTGGCGTGAGACCGAGTATTTTTAGCGGCGTTCGCAGAATGGCGAAAAGCGGCTAGTAGCTTCGTCATGTCTGCCCGTCCGCACTAAACAACTGGGCTCCCACCCGATGGATTTTCATAAAATTTTGTATTTGAGTATTTTTCGAAAATCTATCGAAAAAATTCAAGTTTCATTAAAATCTGACAAGAATAATGGGTACTTTACATGAAGACCTATGTACATTTATGAGAATATATCTCTGAATTCTTATTAGAATGAGAATGTTTCAGATAAAAGTTGTAGAGAAAATCAAAACACGCATTTTATTTTCAATAATTTTTTTCCGAAAATCGTGCCGTTTATGAAATAATGAAGAAAAATACGGTAGAGCCAGACAGGCCACAGGTGACAGTATAGTACGGAGCATGCGCATTGCATGCTGGGTAATTAAGACTACGGACACTCACTCAGAATATGTAATACTTACTGCCTTTTCACGGCAACAGTGGTTACGCGAACGCGCCTCAATATTAAGTTATACGCGCTTTGCATGCCTTTTTTATATGTTATGTAGATCAGTGGTTTCCAAGCTGTGCTGTGTACAGCCTCAAAGATCTGGAAAAGAGGGCATAAGAGAAGCCTTCCTCTAATGACTGATTATGATTTTGCGTAATTATTGAATCGGCTTATATAATATTATTTCTTTAAGTTGAAAGAGGAAGTTTCTCTGTTTGCGCAATGCTCCACTGAAATGACTATACTATATACAGCCAGGGTTCAAACACGAACCAACAGTCGAAAGAAGTTATCTTAATTGTGGTTCGAAATCCCACCAAGTAATAATAAAATGGTTCGTGATGCTTTATTTTATAATTAAAGCCACAATAAATTTCACTTGAAACCATTGATTTTTTTTAAAATTTGTTCGACGTGTCCTAATTTCAGGTTATTCCCCTGAAGACGGACGTTCATGGACAGTAGGCTCAGTGAACAGGGTCATAAACCTTGGGTTCCTCTAAAATGTGGGGAATTTCTTGACTAGGTGAGGAACTATTAGCTTCTCAAGAAGAACTCCGTTCCGTGCTGTCAGTTACTTATAAAGTATTCCGTGCGCACCTCATAGACGACAGACCCCGGCTGTGTTAGAAACACACTTATTGCTCGTGCAACAGTGAAGTCGGGTATAGTGATTGTTGAATTTATGACTATACACAAGATTAAAATAATATCGCCTCGTTAATAGGTTAATTTCTGGTATTAGTTGTTATGAGATCAGAAGGCAATGCCAGTTGTGTCATTTTAGCACAGAGACTCGATGTTGGCGCGGACGCGGGCGCGGGCGCGCGCGCGTATGTGTGTGTGTTTGAGAGAGACAGCTAGTGGAGCTCCTGCAGCTAACAGGCAAGTGTGTGCTATGTTCTGCCTGCTCCTCAACTAATTAGCGAGTGTGGCTTCAATCAAAAGCACTGTACCTCTCTCCTCATCCGTCTCACTCTCACGCTCTCTTCGTCTACTCTCGCTTTGTCTCCTTTCCCGGCTTTCCAATTATATTTGAACTCCTCCCCCTTACCTCAAATCCCCCTCTCGCGGTGGACCTTGCTGCAATGTTGCTTGCGCGACAGAACATTTGTACGTCACTCTAGCACCCAGTCGAAGGGGAAGTTGGTTGCCAACATTCATTTTAACTCACTAGAATTTAGAACTAAGCTACTATGCGGCGAACGGGCAGGGAAAGTCCGCAGAGGGAAACATTTCCGGCGCGTGACGTCGCTACAGTAACAAAAGAACAATGGTACACTTGGTAACCGTGTTAGTCGTGGTAACAGAGTCAAGCACATTAACCACATTGAAACTGGTAAAATTGGTAACCAGAATAACCATGGTAACAAAGATACACACATTAACCACACCAACATTGGTAGACTTGGTAACCAGGGTAACCATGGTTACAAAGTTAACCACATTAACCGGGAGCGACAATGGTAATGTTGGTAACCAGAGTAACTATGGTACCAAAGTTAACCATATTAACTACCGCAACACCGGTAAATTTAGTATCCAAGGAAAACGTAGGAGAACTGGTAACAGTGTGAAACGTTACTGACCAAGTATTATGCAGGTCTTCATGTAAGGTGTTCATTGTTTTTGTCCAGCTTTGCCAAAAACTCGGAATGCGTCGACAGATTTCAGTAAAACCCCCAGTACCATTTTTTCCCCCCCGTAAATCCGTCCAATGACAGCCAAGTTCCATTCGGATTGACGGACGGACTGGCATGGTCAAGTTAATAGTGGCTTCTCATATTTGTTTTGCTAGCGCACCTACAAATATTACGCCTTTCCACGAAGACCTTTTTATATGTCTCAGCACCATATGAGAGTGGTCACACCATTGTAGTCTAATGGCGAATGGTCTTTAGGTCCACCTAACGACATTCTGTGGAGTGGTGATCCAGGTGGTAGCGTTACGTACGATCTGAGAATTTAAAGGGATGATAGGGAAATCGGCCTTGTCCTGGGGATGTTGAGTAATACCACACAGACATATTTCCGAATAGTTAGGTCTAGACGTGAGGCCGCAACTTCTTCCAAACAAAAGACGCATTTTATGCCAGTGCTCCTTTTCAGGTTTGGGTAAAATAATAACATTATAGTACAGCTGAAATTAAGAATCAATAGAGGTACATCTATACTCTCTTTCTGTTCCTTCATGGCGTGTTATAGGATGACGTGTAACTTTAGACCCCAGACTTCATTAACCTTATCCCCAAATCCCAATATTGCAGTACAGCCTGAGTCATTTCAACCCATTTGTAACCTCGGCGCTAGATGATGGTGGTCAACGCCACGCCCCGGCCGCTTTACCCCCTGGGAAAGACCCAGTACCCACTGTACAGGAGGCTGGGTGGGCCCCAGGTCCGGTCTGGACGGGTGTGGAGAACAGTAGATCAGTGCCACCACAGGTGTTCGAAGCCGGAACCCTTCAGCCCGTAACGAGTTGCTATACCGACTGAGCTACCGCTGCCCCTTTTTTAACGCAACGAGAAGCTGAAATATCGTAAGGAATTTCTTAAGCAGTCAGTTATATATCATCTACCACCACCACCACCACCGCCGCCGCCGCCGCCGCCGCCGCCGCAGCTGCCACCTCCACTCTTATTGCTGCTGTTACAAACGTTCTGTATACCTCGACGTAAACGGGAACCTTTCCTGTGATATGTCTGTAGAAAAAAAGTGATATTCGAGAGAAAAAGGCTAGACCCTCCAGTTGTGTGACGGTGTGACGTGCTTTAGTGACGTGTTCACTAAACCTGACAGGGCTGTTGTACATTGAAGCAGCTAACGAAGGTTATATTTTCCGGTAAATGTGAATTTAGAAACCAATCAGAGGAGAGAGAGAGACTTGTTTACTTGTGCGCAGTTCCAAGTTAGAATGTTACTCAGAAGAGGCTAAAGTAAACCTGATTGATGTCTAAACCACGTTCTTGAAGTACGTCATCTTCACTTCATACTCGATGCAAATTTTTTTCCGAAATTTCTTTGCTAAGAAAAAACTAAAATTTGAGTAAGCTTGATGTTCACAGTGTGATCTCCCCAAACTGATGTCAAAGTCGTCCTATGGGTTCCAATGACATTGGCTTTAAAAGCAGATCTCAGGATAATACTGCCTCTTCGTATTTCAGTATTTTGTCTAGCTTTACCTGAAATGCACTAGGGACTGAAATTCAGTATGCTTCTTCGTATACGCCGATGGTGTTACAGCGCCCCCTTTGCAGTAGAATTTTTCGACGTCCAATAGACACAGCTCAGTATGTGGTTTCTTATGTTTGGTGTGTATTTACCGAAAAGAAGCAAACTCGAACATTTCAGAATGGTATCTCAGCAACACTTTTTTAAGAACGTAGGTGATGTTATGTTTTGGTCATGAATTCTTGTGACGAGGCAGAAAATCATACTTAGTTTTCTTTGCGTTTATTTTTAGACCAGTATATGTGAAATAAACCACAAAAGTCGCAAAACATAATTGTATTTACGTGTTTGTGGGAATCATATCACAGCTGCCGCCGGTCTAGGAATTTAAGTATAATAATGTTGGCAGCAGCAGGAGCCGCGTAATTCAAGCGCTTGCATTACCTACACACACGACTGCGTCGAAGCGGGCGCGGCAAGCCCGAGTGGGCCGTCTTGCCGCGCGCACTTCATTGCTGTACTCGGGGCTGTGCGGTGCGGTTGGTAATAGCTCTGTCGGTCGGTCGGGTCCTACAGTGCTTCAGCTCGGAACTGCCATCGCCCACAACACAGCAGTTACACATCCTGTGTGCAAACGAAGAACATTTTCAGCCCACTTCACGTTAAAATTGCTTCTGATATTGAAGTCTGACAGAAGAGGGAGAGAGAGAGAGAGAGAGAGAGGGGAGTCGTAGATTGTCCTCTCACTCGGTTGTAGCGGGCCATCAGCGTTTAGTGAGCAGCAGAGTGCGAGTGGGAAGGGATGTGTGTCTCGGTTGTGCTTCTGTAACGCACGATCTTCAGCTGTCAAATTGGGTCTCCGTTTGGACGGACTGTAAATTAAGCTGTCATTGTGTCCGGTCGTTATTATTCGTGTGACTGTGAACGTTGCTTTGTTACTGACGTCGCAAAGGTTCTAAAATTACTTCGAACATTACAACTAGTTACCTGAAAACAAGAAAGTAATGATCCTGTTCTCCGATGAAACTATACTGGAGTGTTTTTGCTTTCAGTTGTAGTATGACGTTTCAGGTTATGGAATATAACTCTTTGGAATAAACAGTAACATTTTCATGCTGATGCTGAATATAGGTTCGTTGAAGGTTAATTTTAGCTAAAGACAACACATTTTGTGTTCTACGAAGTGAGAGTGACAGTGAGAAACAGTTTCGATATTGCAGGAGAACGTACGTTTCGAAGAATAAGAACCATCAGTGTGGGTTTGTTAGTGCAAGTGATAAGTGATTGTGTATAAGAAGACTGGAGCATAAATCTGTGAGTAGTTGAATGCATTAGCACTCATTTTCTAGATTTAGTACTGTTACATCATATAAAACGTAACAAGGCTTATTCAGTCACGTTACTGCACACAGGCGCGCACACCCAGAATTTTTCACTGGGGGCGGGGGGTGCTGGCCCAGCTGCTATTTATAACTTACGTCTGATTTTAAAAATTACGTTATAAAAATCATGTCTTAAGTATAACTGTAACATAACACTGTTTGCGGCTGCGTTTATATACATATAAACGGAATTACGGGTCCCATAACTTATTTATTTTAAATTACGGGTCTAATCTTTTATAAGTCTGAGATTGCCTAATTATACTTTATTTTTCGAAATTTCAACGTATTAGTCATCAGCCGATTTCACTGGCTGATTTCGGCTGAAAGGCAAATCACGTATAACGTTTGATATAGTCGTGTCTACAAAATTTGTGTGTTTTTTAAAATTTCGATTTGGGAGGGGGAATGCAGCCCGGCAAGCCTGACCGTAAATTTTTCTGATAACATATTGATATTCGTGTTGCGTGATGGTTACACAAAAGTAAAATATTTGCAGTATGTTGTTACGCCTTAAAAGTTTGAGGCAAAAAATGAGGTGCTATAAATATTTACCTGAAATATTTCTCGTGGCTAGAAGCGATTTTCAAGAAGCTGCTGATAGCTTGACACTGTTCAAATTCGTTTCAAATTTGTTATACCTTGCTATAAAGTAGATATAGTGTGTGTTTGTGAAGTTTAGTCATTTGGTGTAGAATTTAGTGTGCGAGATTTGAGGCTTTTACAGCAGTATGGTTGTGGGGGTTCAGGTAGTCCTGTGGGATGTGACGCCGTGTTGCTGAGGTAGTATTTCTAGACTTACCTTCGAAACGTCGGAGACCATTAACCCAGTGACACGTTCACATCCCACAGGACGACCTGAATCCTGGAATTTAATGCGTTGAAAACATTAATGCCACGGATTTTTGAAGGTTACGTTTGTGAGTTTTGAATTACTTGTGTTTTGTAAATGTCACACGGTTCGTCTCCGACGCGTGCAAATTATTTGTATCAGTAAAACACATTATATGTACTGAAGCACTGAAAAAGAAACTTCTGTTTCACCGAAGCCTGAGTTATTGCTATAAGTTATTTTTAACTTGCAGAACACAGTTAGCTTTGCGTGTACTGTTAATAGGTGATACTGGAATTAGAGAAACTAACGCATGCACCCCCGTTCTTAGGACCTGTATTGTAATCGATGGCGGAATGTCTAAAGAAAGTAAAATGGGCTAAGTGATTTTGGACAAAGCATGAATAATTATCAAAAGAACGTAACAGTTTTCCACCGTCATTCTAGGCAATCACTCAAGGTTATTCTTACTGCAATACGGTTAGAATTTCAAATATGGGTTAGTTTGATCTCGCTTCTTGTAGGTGAACCGACCTCGGTGAAGTGCTTTACAATTTGGAGATTATGTGAAAGTATAATTTAATACTTCTGCTTCAGCACAGGGACGCAGAACGTGAAAAGTAATGCTTACATATAAAATTAAAAATTCTGCCGTGTTTAAAATTGTAAAATTTGCACAGACTAATTTAAAATTGATTGTATGTTAATATGTGTTGTTAAACTTCACATTATTTGATATTGGGAAGTAAATGTTGCAATGTTAAATTACAAATAGCATTGTGTTTTATCTTAATTCATTATAATGCAAAATAGTTGGTAGTCTTGGCCATCTTGAAGCTGTAAGTCCATCTCTTTGCGCCATTCACCCCCTGTTTTTTGCATTTGTTGATGTTACATTATTCATTAGCATCTACGTGTTTCGGCAGTGTTTGTCAACTGTGTCACAGTAAGTATTAGTGTTATTCTATCAACAAAACGTTAAACAACTTACTGATGTTGATTAATACCTGTTAAGTCTATGTGAAATTCTTACCGGATCACGGTTACAATTACAGTCTGCCTATTAATACTTCTACTCTCCGCTGCTTGTTTCCATGTCGGTTTACTGAACGTTTTTGTCCCTCAGTATGTTTAGTGTATAACATTCGTGTCGAAGCAACCTGTACCTCCTCTTAAAATGAGGATGGTGTCCTCACTCTGCGTAATTGAACAGTAGATGTATTGGAGGACGTATGGCCAAGTGGAGGTATAGCTCCTTGGAGTCTTAACCTCGGTGCTAGTCGAAAGTGAGTGGTGAGCTTCACATCTCGGTGAAAGAGTCTCTGGTACGCATTTTGTATGTTGGGTGGAACCCAGAGCCGGTGTGGACGGTGTTGAGAAGAGAAAAATCCGTCTACCTGGCGGGAATCAAAGCCCGGGTCTTCCAGCCCGTAGCCTAGTCCCTGTGCAGAGTTTTTCCGGTTCTGATAAAACTGAAAATACAACTAAAATCACGGTTACAGGTGTAAAATGACGTGATATTAATAACGGCGATATAGCCGTTGTGTGGACAGCGTGAAGAAGTTTGTGCACAACACACATGGCGGAATGTACGCTTGTCAGAACGCAACTGCTGGAATCACTGAATGTAGACTCTTAAGTGTGTAGAGTTCGGAGACTCGTGTTTCGTAGTTCTTCTTTGAGAACAGCGAAGCGTCCAGTACTGAATATCTGAACAGTACTTGATTGTCGTAGTAGAACATATTGTAAACAGACACTAACGTCTTAGCTGTAACTGTCTGTTTTGAATATTATGCCTAACATTAACATTAGCTTAGTTAGGGCAGTAATTAACGGGGCACTAGTGTTTACACAGTGTAACGTGTTTTATTAGTCAGGATGTTAATTGTAGAATCGACTTGTTTACCTCATTTGAATTTCTTATCAGTGTGTTTTAACGGTGTTTCCAATAATGATTTAAGTTTTGTTTGTTCAGTGGTATTCGTCTATTTAATAGCAATTGAATTATCTGAAAACCGTTCTGCCAACACTTGAAAGTTCTCTGTGCCTTCATTTGATGGAGGAATTTAACTCAGTTTAGTTTAGCTAACAGCTGTTTCATTCTATTGGTAAATCTCTTTTGCTGCTAGAGTGAAGTTTTGACAGACAGACTACCATAATCTAATCTCATAAAATGTGACTAAGAGAACGTGGATAATAAAACTAGAACGACATAATATAAGGCTTGAACTGTCACCTCTCTAAATTAGTGAAGATGACGCAGGAAGATCGACGGAAATTGGAACCTAAAACAGTCAGCCATGTAGTTCAAAGTGAAATATTTTATTACTCCATAAATTGAGTTCAGACTTTGGCATGTTCTTTCACTGCGACTGTGGGAGATGTTGGAATTTTGTTATACAGTAAGATGTAGTGAGATTATACGTCAACAGGAATTACGCAGTTACACTCTTTTGACACGTTATTTAATCTGTGAAAAATGGTTTATCTGTCTTGTGCTGTACGGAATTGTCGCTTATGTTGTTTTTATATTTATTAGCATAGTTATTATGGGCGCACTGGAATTGCGTAACATCACGCGTCACTTCGTAATTAGCAGAATAAAACCTTACAGAAACAGATCGGTGATGTAGCTTAACAGTAATGTGACGTAACAAAAGGGCTGTGGAAAGATGGTGTGTGGATTCACAAGTTACGTGTGTGACTGTGATCCTTTTCCGTAATCGGTTCGTCTCATACTTTTAGGAAAACGGTTTAACAGGAAATTACCATTTGTGGTACCAGTCATTATGTGGGCCTAAATTTGTCATTTGCTTTAGGAGTTATGTAAAGTTAAAATCCTTCCATAAATTTCTCATCAAATATGATATTACCGTTTTCGCAGATAGCCCACCTATTACACCAGTGAAAACGACAGTTGAAAATGAAACGCGAAGTCTGTTTTAGATGAAAGTATGTATATGTCGAAGCCGCCTGAAGGTTAACGCCATCTGTCAAGACACTGAAACTCTAAAGAGTGAAAGTATGTAAATATGGAGGCCTTTTGACGATTAACCTTTTAAAGCCTAGCGGTAACTTTACGTACCACCAGGTTTAACATTAAAAAATTCTACGTGGTGCCCACATTGCGTTTATGTGTTTTGTACGGATCTCAGAACAAACAGCAACTTTTGCCTTATAAAACATTAAGAGACTGGTTTTTATAACCGAAGTGGAGGGTGTTTACAGCGCGGTACGCCCTGAGTCCTTACATAAAACAGATACGCTTCGTCTTTAAAGGGTTAATGCCATCTGCCAGACACCGAAAGTATCTAGGCCTTCATTCTCTGTGCGTGAAAAACATACTCACTTCAATCAGTCGTCAACTTCACGTAATAAGTTATATGTGTTTTTGTTTGTTGTGTAACTTTAATTGGAAGTGTGTTTTGATATCTAACCCTGCTCGTAACGAAGCTTAACACCAAATTGAATTTAAACCTGCGAAATATTTGACAAGATGAAATTGTGTACACAGGTGGAACACACAGAATTGTGTGAAGAACTTACGATGCGTGTTTCCTTTCAAAGATGCCAGTTTATATAGTGAAGTTACCAATAGCTAGACGTGAATTTTTACGCAATTTTGTAGATTATTTGTGTGCACAATTTGCACTAAACAGATTCGCATTACGTTAAATTTGTTATACGTAACTCCAAATTATACAGTCTGCATTAAAATATTTCATACAAAATAGTAACTCAGGCGTGTCTGATATGTACTTGTCGGTCTTGGAAATTTTATTCGTTATCGCAGTTAAACTGAAGCGAAGTAGCCTATGGATTTCGCGCGGCCTTCTGTTAATATAGTACATTCTGAAGAAAACTATTTTAGCAACAGTAACAGAATTTTCAGTTAGTAGAATTAACCAACAAATGCACAATGTTTTTGTTTTATATTATTTTCACTTTTTCCTTGACATGTTTCGGCATCTACATGCCATTCTCAAGGGGGTCCATGCTAATTACATAACACTTTATCGTGCACTGACACGTGACTCTTAAAAAACATCTAAAATCTTAAAAGTTAAAAATCTTCTTCTTTGAAACATAAAATATGTAACTTTGCCCTGGTTTTGCCATTGCTGTGGCGTTATGTTATAAGGCATCTTTGGTGTATTTGTTCAAGGTAGCGTGAGTGCTGTAGGCTGAGCCAGGTGTCGGACAGATCTGTTCCGGAATGGGGTGCTGTTCTTCGCGTTCGGTAGGTTCCTACCGAATATTCAGTTATTACTATCGCAAACAATTTTATTACTGTTTTTTAAATAGCATAACGCCTACTGACAAATTTTCATGGCCACTGTCTGTTTACGGACAAATCGTAACGTCGAAAGGTGATGCAAATAGTATTCATACCAAATTTCGCAAAAATTCCTAAAACGCTGCAGAGTTGTAATGGCGAGAGGGGAGAGGGTGGAGGGGGGGGTGTCGGATGTATATTGCTACACCGAAACAATAGCACAAGCATTTATTTCCTTATCAAATACAGAATTTAGACATAGACACTGTTCCGTCTGTGATGTATGTGAGATAGTGCTGACACATTTCTGTTATTCTTATATTTCTGTTCAGAAAATCGCGTATTGCAAACGATTATACAAAATGTATTTTATCACTAAACTCCTTTTCTGCTTAATTTCAAAATTGTGTATTAAAATACGTAGTATGTATAAACAAGCAGCAAGACATTAATGATAAATGGCCGTGATTTATGCCCTTACAATAAACAGACATGACTCCAGGGGTTTGTTTGGAAATTCCCATCTGCATCCTGACACTAAGTAAACCTGTGATTATGATGTTAAAATTAATAATCGCGGGAACTGCTAACGTTTGGCGCTTCTGGGAATATATTTCATTGTTTTGTAAGTGTTAACCGTTCTTGTACCGATTTATAGAGAGAAATGATTGGACGGTTCCTCGCCACTTCTAGGCATAAATAACTGACGTTCCCGGGCGTTTCTGAAAGCGTGTATTCAGTTAATCGTTAATCACCCTAGTGACGTAGGCGTGTTGCTAACTTCTGTATGGCCCCAAATTTGATAACGAAAATAACAGTCCATCAGCGGTCCTTGTGCTCTGTAGTCCGTGGTACTGATAGGAAAGTAAAATAATTTCGAATTATCGAAACGGTTTAAAGCTGAATACATAATTAATTTTGAAAGGTACAGTCATGGCGGGCCGATCCCCAGTGGCCACGCGGTCTAAGGCGTAGGTCTGCGGCCGCCCACTTGGTGGGATTGCGGGTTCGAATCCCACCGGGGGCATGGATATTTGTCTCTTGTGAGTGTTTTGTGGTAGAGGTCGCTGCGACGGGCTGATCACTCATGCAGACAATTCCTACAGAGTGTGGTGTGTCTGAGTGTGATCGTGAAGCCTCGGTAATGAGGAATCCCTGGCCCACTGGTGGCTGTCGCGCCATGGAGAAAAATAGTCGTGGGTGTTGTTGCGAAATGTTGATAAACTGTCAGCGTTTTCTGTCGTGAAGTTTCCAGTTCTCACGGATGATTTCGAACTGATTGACGCTGAAGATGCAAACACTAGCATTTTAAGAACTGTAGCGGACTGTAGCCCCGACACGGTGTAACGTGTCACAAGACTTGAATCTCCAGCAGAACCTCTGTGGCCACCTCAAATCTGAAGTCTTTAATGTTTTGTTGGTAGGAGCACAAGCCCAGCAAACATCCTAGAGGCATTCGGTTACGTGCCAAATTAGAACAACACGTCAGGAGTCTAAATGTCTAAAGTCGCTTTAAATTTTGCGTCGCAGGTGACGTAAATCGCGGGTTTTCTCCGCGTAGGTAATGCTTTTCACATATCCCAAAATGTAAAAGTTCAGTGGTGTAAGTTCTGAACTTCTTATACGCCAGGTTATTGGCCCACTCCCCCCACGCCATCGATTAGGAAGCCTAACATTCAGAACATGTCGAACCTGGCGATTGGAATTGGGTGGGGCTTTGTGCTGTTGGAAAACAGTTGCAGTGTTTTTCCGTATTCAGTGTCTCCGGGTTACTGGAATTCATATAACTTTTAACGTGCCAGATAAACATTTCCCTTAATGGTGTTTTCTTCGAGAAATTAAGGTCAAGTCACACGGTCATGTAGAAGTCCACACCACGTGTCATCTTTCAGTCTGCCATGCACATGGCTGTTTTGTTCCACAGATTCGACAGTCACGACGATTAGCCTGGCTTTTAATGTGAAAAAAAAAAACTGCGTCGATGAAAAAAAAAGCAAGTCTTAGAAAAATCCATATTTTCTTGAATTTCATTTCAAATGAAACGCTCTCAAGCTGTTTCTATCATTTTCAGTGATTTCATTTCTCGGTTGAGTCTTGTAAGAACAGAAACTCAGCCGCGACAGCAGCACATTTTTGGGTGTCCCAAGCTGCACACTGCGACGAGCGGTGGGTCCATTCTGACGTGGAACACACTCTTAAGTTATGCGTACAAAACTGTCTTTTTGAAGTGCGATCCTACTGGTTATTTTTGCTCTAACACGTTTGAGTAAAATTAGTAAAGCAGCTGCGAATATATTTGACACTTAGAGAGATTTTCTTCCTTACATTCATCAAAAATTGCGATTCTGTGGTTAAAGTGTACTTGAATTCGGTAAACCACATAATACATTGGGCTTTCTCCTCAACAGATGCGATCGTGCGGATTGCTTTATTCATACGACTCTACTGCTACTGATTGCGCGTGCTAACGCACATGTGCAGCAGGAAAGGAACGAAGACACAGAGAACTGCTGAAAATTTCGGGTGCCTTATTCATTTATGTGTAAAAATATATGATAAGACGGTCGTAAATTTGAAAGCCAGTGAGTTCTTTTTTATGCCCTGCAAAGTGAATCTTGAAAACATTCAGGAAGTCTTTGTTACAGTATATTAGTAAATATGTGCCCCTATAAAAGCACGTAACGTTGGGCCGTGTAGAGACTGGGAGAAGATTTTCAACTTTTAGGTTTGTTCTATGCTATCTTAAGAACGTTTGTTTCCGGAAGTAAGAAAACAACGTGGGCCGTGGAAATATTCAGTGAGGAAGTAAAATAGTGGGTGTTGTTCTAGTATTTTAATACACAAGGCAACTCTTCGTTTATTTACATATTGATCATGCAAACTATTTGTACGGTGTGATAACTTCGTATAATTCCCTGTTTCTTGTCGTGATACAAATACAGTTGAACTCGGTTATAACGTCATGAAAGGGACTGAATATATTGTGTTGTTATAACCGAGGCGTGTAATGTTGTGGTTAACAATGATGAATTAACCTTTTAAAGCCTAGCGGTAACTTTACGTACCACCAGGTTTAACATTAAAAAATTCTACGTGGTGCCCACATTGCGTTTATGTGTTTTGTACGGATCTCAGAACAAACAGCAACTTTTGCCTTATAAAACATTAAGAGACTGGTTTTTATAACCAAAGTGGAGAGTGTTTACAGCGCGGTACGCACTGAGTCCTTATATAAAACAGATAAGCTTCGTCTTTAAAGGCTTAATTAGTACCAGCGTATATATGACGTTATAGGCGGTGTGTCATATAAACCGATGTCGTTATAACCGGGTTCGACTGTACATTCTGAGAATAATTTCGCATTCTTGCATCCTCGCTCTTCTACCCAATAAAACTCCCATTGTGGTAAGACGTACAATGCTGGGAGGGGTCGGGCTCGTTAGTTGTGCTCTATCGTAGTGATGGACCCTCGTTACGAAACAGGAACTCCAGCAGAACTATGTGCGACTGCTACTGTACAGGGGTGTACCCCACGTGGCTTTGCACATTATGCCACATGCTTCATGAAAATGGAGTATAAAATACTAAGTGAGGCAAAGTGTGGGCCTTACGGTTTGGTGCAGGCTTCTCACTGTTGAGGTCCAGCTTCAATCTCAGAGCAGTCCGTCTGGCATTTGTTGTGGGAAAAGGTGCTTTTCCTAGGTCTTTGGTTTTTTTCCCCCTGCAATTTATTTTTCCAACAATGCTGCAAGTTCTTGAATTACCAAGGCGGGTACAGTCGGTTTACCTGAAGCCGCATTACCAAGGGACTCTGTCAGTCTCCAGTTGTATAACTAAAACAAGAAGTTAGGAAAAGAATCCATAAACCTATCTTTCCTTCATGTTGCGTTGATTTCTGTCTGTATATACATATATTATTATTATACTTTTTCGTATAAAGAACCTAGTACGTGAATACAGATTGCGTGCACGTGAATTTGGTCGAATATAACCTTAGAATTTCCCATCGTTGCCATGTTTGTGATTGTGGAGTTCCCAAAAATACTTCTCGCATAATGTGTATTTGTGTTTGTGAACAATCTCCGTACCGATTTCGCGTCGTTAGGTGCGATGGTTTATTATTGTTATCAGACCAATGGTTTGTTAGTTCCTCTTCTGGAAGCGAAAGCTAAAGAAAATTTCGCAAGGCCTCCATGTATAGACTTCACATTCTGCTGACATGTTGCCGTCACCAAAGTCGGATATGTCTACAAGACTTCCTACGACACGTCAGTTTATTGGCCCTGAAGTAAGTGCCGCTAGTTTGATTGCCGACCCACAGTTTCGCTCGTCCGCCGTTTTATTGTTACAGATTGCAGAAAATTATAAAGTACGGTGATACTGTGGCTTCCGTTCTATGTTTCATACTAAGTTTCGTGAAAATCGGGCAAGTGGTTAAACAATACAAATGGAAAAATACAGTAGAACCCGGTTATAATGACATCTGTTTATACGACACCTCGCCTATAGAGTCAGATATTCTGTAGTATTAATCCGTGACTGTTAACCATAACATTATACTCCTCGTTTATAACGACACAAAATATTCAGTCCCCTTAATGACGTTATAACCGAGTTCGACTGCATACAGAGACGGCATCGTCATTTCTTAAGATTAGCAGAATCCGTTTCCATATGTTAGACCTCGCCCATCTGCTGTGCTTCATATTGGATTGAGTGACAGACCGGCTCATGACAACGGACATACAAATTGCTTTGCATAGTGGGATGGGTGTCTGAAAGCAGCTCTTCTCAGCTGACCTGTCGCATTGGGTTCCCGCCCCCAGTTCGCAGATGGAAGCAGAGGGAGCTTGTGGGTCGTTTTGTTTTAAGTACGCGAGTAGAATCTGCACAGTGGCTAGTGTACAGGGAGTGAAGTTTGGCTGTGACATAGTTTCTTCAAAAACATCCAAAAGTCACTATTTATTCATCCAATAAAGGAATGACTCTTGAAGATAGGATCGATAGGTTGTCCCGAAACGTCAGCAACTAACTGCAAATCAACACTGCGTAACATACCAGAAGAACAAAGATTTCATTTACACCGCAGCGGAAGCCTGCAGGCACGCACATCCCATGTCATCTGCAGATTCTGCAGTTGACGCAGCTTCTCTGAACAAGGGCAACTACGGACACCTTGCGCAACGCAGCTTCTGAAGTTCATGCAACCTCGTTAAATGAGACGTTATACCAACAGCTTGTGCTGCTTCTTGTAGTCTTAAGCCTCGCCGTTTGATATAGCGTCGTTAAATAAGCCTGGCTACTGTTAGCTTGTGCATCCCTATTGCTCTGGTTGTCACTTCACTTGGCAGCTAAGCCTGGTATGGGTACCCCTTCTTTGGCGAGCCGATGGCTGTTACTTGTTACACTAATGAGGAAGGCAGGCGGCTCCAACAGAGGGGGAGCTCATTAACAGATAAGTGCCGACGCCGGGCCTTCCCACCCACGGTAACACCGTATGTGCTGCCAGACCGGTGGACATGTTAATTTAGAGAACGCAGACAGTCCTATGATGAACTGCTTTTACAGGGTAGTTAAATATTATGTGTCCAAAATAGATACAATTATAAGGCATTAATTGAATTTATAAATCTACAAATTACTTTACAATGACAATATCTTTGTGTTTGTAACATGGGCTCCTGTCACAAATTTTCCGTCTTACAGTCGCGCGTGCTCGATAGAGGTGTGACATGCGTACGTTAAGTGTGTAAATATGAAAGTTTGTTAACTACAGTCGTATTAAGTGCTAGAAGGAATTTATAGGTAAATATTTGATATATTTGCTGTTCAGAAGTATCTGAACGAGATGATGTTTTATCACAGTTGCTGTAAAGCTTGGCTTTAGAAGGCCTAAGAGAAGCAGGAAGGATTGCAATATAGTGGGATTCATCGACGTCTGGTTTATGCTGTTGGCGTTGATTGGTTAATTGCAAATAGTGGCTCTCTTCATTGCTAGTTGGTCTAAAAGTAAATGCAGAGAAAACTGTATGTTTAGGTCTATTCAACAGCATGCAGGACAAAATCACAACGTTAAAGCAGTTGAAAAAGTTTAACTCGGTTATAACGTCATGAAAAGGACTGAATATTTTGTGTCGCCGTAAACGAGTGTTGTAATAACCGAGGAGTGTAACGGTGTGGTTAACAGTGGGGAATTAACTGGTGCCACATAATATCTGACGCTATAGTCGAGGTGTCGCATAATCCGATGTCGTTGTACCCGGGTTCTACTCTAAATCCGTAGAAAAATGTGGCAAAGATCAAATATTTGGGAACGACACTAACAAATCAAAAATGCGCGGACGATTTTTACTAATATTCAGTTCAGAACCGCTTGTATTCCCCCCTGCTGACAAAAAGGAAAATGTTAAAACACACAGAGTTGTAATGTTTGTTATTTTGAATGTGGCGGTGTTACTTGGTCTCGTACGTTAAGGGAAGAAAGTAGGCTGGGGCTCTCCCGAACATGGTGCTGAGAAGCATACTTGGGCCAAAGAAGGAGGCAGTAACAGGAGGCTACTGAACAGTGCATAATTAGAATATCCATAATGTGTGCTCGCCAGACATCGTTAACGTGATGAAAGGAAGAAGGATCTCATGAAGGGCACGTGTGTCACGCACGGGGAGTGTTTTGGTAGGTAACCAGAAGGAGAAGACCACTTGGAAGACCTAGGCGTGGTTTGGGGGGTAATGTGAAAATGGACCTTGAAGGGAAAGCAGGGTTGCATACAAGGGGGGGGGGACTGTCGGGTTGCAGCCCCACCAAAACCCCCAAAACGGAAATTTAAAAAATACAAGTTTTGTAGATACTTTATCAAAAGTTTTGCATGATTTCCCCTTCAGCCGAAATCAGCCATTGAAATCGGCTGATGACTAGTACATTAGAATTTTGAAAAATAAATTAATAACATTATAAAAAACAAGAACATAAGACACTGTGATTGGGTGAAGGAAACATGTAGTTATATTCGTATGTATATAAATGCAGTTGCAGTGTATATAGCCTCAGCGCCAAGGGTACAATTCTGAGTGCGCACCTGTGGGAAATGTGGACCGGATTCTTCTGCCAATGATAGTCTGTTGTGAACAAGGTAATGAACCGCTGGGCTCCAAAAAATGCAGGAAATTTCTCAACTAACGTCTTAAGAGGGACTCTGGGCAGTGGAATTATTTAGCTTGGAGTTTTAATGTGTATTTAATTGTATTTAAGAATTAAGTTCCTACCTGACACAGAACAGATCGTGTCTCCTTTGTGAAGAACAACTCCTTTTACAGACTTTTTTCTTTATTCTGAGACTAACAGGGAACACATTAATAAGGTCTGCTGGCAACATCAGGGCTGTGGATTCGGTACACAAAACCTCAGACTCTTCAGTTTTTATATCTCCGACTTCGACTCCTTCGTAAAAGCTGAATATGTGTTATATAATAATGGTAAACGTATTAAAATTGTAAATGGTATCATAGGATATTTTATCACCACCACGTGAATCATCAGGCTACTTTTTAGACTTATAACCTATATTTAAGTATAAGTCTAATGGTTATTATAGCTAGTATCTATTTAAGATTTTATATCGAGTTCGGAGTCGGAGTCGGTACTTTTTTACCGACCTCCGACTGCACCCAAAATTCCTTCCGACTCCGACTGCACAGCCCTGGACATAATACACATGTGTGAATGTGAAGCCCAGTGGTGAATATAGCAAGCACAGTTTATTATACTCTTTCTAACATGGTATAAAGGCGAAAGGTTATAAACTAAAAGTAATATTTTAATTACATTGCAAATATGTTAGTGATCAGCCGCCATTTGCTGTACGTGCGTTTGAAATGGCGCATCGAGTTTTCGTTTTGTCTTCAGATAACTGTGCCTTAACTAGTTATCGTAATAAAAATGGATATAGATGATAAATTTTTGGTATTGACCATGGGTCTCCAACCCGCGGCTCGTGGCCACATTTATAAAATGTAGTATAAAAATTACATAATAATTTAGGCGGTTATGTATACCACTTACTGTTATTTTTCCACATGCTGCCTGCGAACCAACCCACAATAACGGGTCTGGCCATTAGCCATAGAGGGTTGGAGACCAACATGGCACGTTGCGCGACATTCTAGCAAGTGACCCCCACTTTTGGCAGTCGTTATCAGTAGTGGGACCCGAATGCTCATTGACGTATTTGCCGTTCTCCCTGTCTGGCGTTAGATGAATCCAGCCAACACATTCATATTATGCTTTTTTATGCTCTGTTTTAATATTACCCTTCCATTTACGCGGAAGATTTTCACGTGGTACTGTCGTTTCAAGTTTTTTCCACTACAATTTTGTCTGCACTTGCTGTCTCTTGAATGCCAACAATTTCCACGCGGTAAGGAGACATCAGGTCAGTGAGAGTGTAGGCCCAGGCGTTGTGTCCGTAGGTCAGTCAGTGAACCACCTGAGCGGTTGTTATAGTCATGCTGTCATCCGATTAGTCAAGTCGGCGTCTGTCAGTGTTCAGTATGTGTCAGTCAGTTCAGTGAAGTTACTCACCCACACACACAATGAATGAGTGAATGAATGAATGAATGAATGAATGAATGAATTAATTAATTAATTAATCCAATCAGTCAACAGTAAGTCACTTGATGTCTGCGCTCTTTTGCGATACTACGCAGCGTTGACTGGTGGTTCTGTACCGACGTTTCGGGGAAACCTGTCGGTCCCATCTTCGAGGGTCAAGGAGTCCAAGATTCTTCTTGAACTCCTTGTCCATTGAATATGGGAACGATAGGTTGTCCCGAAACGTCGGTACAGGATTACCACTCCACGCTGCGTAATATCCTACAAGAGCGGAGATTTCATGTACATCGGGGTGGAAGCCTGAAATGGCGCAGTAAATCACGTAATGGCTGACTCACTCAGTCACTCAGATTCTGACACCTCAACAAGTAGACGTACTAAGCAAATGCCGCGGTCGAGATGGTAGTCATTACTTTTCGTATTGGGAGGTTCTGGCTTGAAATCTCCCTGCCGAAAATCTGCTGCTATGACAGATGGTTTTCGCAGTTTTATTTTGTTCCCGAAACTAAGTTCCGTGATCTAGTCTTCTTCTGTATGGGCCACGACCACTTCCTTCAACATGCTTTCATATTAATTACTCTCTTGTCATCTATAATTCAACGCTGTGTAGCCGAAGCAACTGATAGCGTTATTAAATAAAGTATAAATAGAAAATAGGCATGTCTACTTGGTTCTATAATTCCTTTTTTTTGTGAGAAGAAGTCCCTATTGTCTCATAATACAAAGCTTGACAAGAAATACCGCTAATTAAATGAGGCAGTAACCTGTTTTCATAATGAGATTAGTTATAAATTTTAAATAATAACATCCTGGGTGGCCAGGGTCTCTAGCCACACAAACCTGGAGCGTTCCTTTATCATTGATATCCAAGGAACGGAAGTTCAAAGGTTTTTGTATTTCAAAACAATTCGTCCAAACACAATAGACGCGTAGTACACGGCTGTTTAAACAGTCAGCCCCGAGCTCGTTGGATTTGTCTGCAGCAGGCTTCATACAACCCGTCTAAGTCATTCTTCTCTTTTCGTAATTTCAGTTGATTCGGTCTTTCTTTTGCAGTCTGAAACCATCAAATTATATTCATTGAAATTAATATAATTCTACACGAGTGTAGCTTCACGGATGAGATATGTTTGAAAATCAAAATGGGCT
The DNA here is from genome assembly GCA_013340265.1 of Coptotermes formosanus. NCBI lineage: Eukaryota > Metazoa > Arthropoda > Insecta > Blattodea > Rhinotermitidae > Coptotermes > Coptotermes formosanus. Next base: position 2,132,055 of record BLKM01000358.1, read on the forward strand.
TGCAGTAAAATGATACATTAATTTTTATAAATACACTTTGTAAATTTTCTGGTTCATGAAGCAGGTAAATTCGTTAATTACGTGCGCAAGGATCTTTTATGTCGAAATGATACCGTAATCATTTTCATCTGCGGGAAAAATAAATTACTATCCTATAATGAGTTGTATGAATACGGGATAAATAATGATGCATTTTAAAATGCGCAGAAGGAAATTAACTTTTATGTTCCATGAACTTAATTGTTTTTGTTTAATGAGCACAATCATTATTTCAGCGGCAGTAGTAGTGAATGAACATTTTGATTGTGAATTGATACTAGTATTCATGGCAAGGTACCAGCTGCAGTGGAACTTACCGTCTCTTACACATGTGTCATCTGTCGGACATTAATCGTGTTAGCTTCTGAGCGTGTGCAGGACAGACTTAATGCATCTACCTTATGTAATGGGGCTTCGTTATTTAAGCGTGAGTGAACTGGGTGAATGATTATGTGATGGCAATTGGATGAGTGATTTTGTGCTGATAGTTGAATGAATGATTATGTGATGATAATTGGATGAATAATTTTGTGATGATAATTGGGTGAATGATTATGTGACGGCAATTGGATGAGTGATTTTGTGCTGATAGTTGAATGAATGATTATGTGATGATAATTGGATGAATAATTTTGTGATGATAATTGGGTGAATGATTATGTGATGGCAATTGGATGAGTGATTTTGTGCTGATAGTTGAATGAATGATTATGTGATGATAACTGGATGAATAATTTTGCGATGATAATTGGGTGAATGATTATGTGATGATAATTGGATGAATTATTGTGTGATGATAATTGTATGAATGATTATGTGATGATAATTGGATGAATAATTCTGTGATGGTAATTGGATGAATTATTAGGTGATTATAATTGGATGAATTATTATGTAATGGCAATTGGATGAGTGATTGTGTGATGATAATTGAATGAATGATTATATGATGATAATTGAATGAATAATTTTGTGATAATAATTGGACGAATTATTGTGATGATAATTGTATGAATTATTATGTGATGATAATTGTATGAATGATTTTGCGATGATAATTGGATGAATGATTTTGTGATGATAATTGGATGAATTATTTTGTGACGATAATTGGATGAATTATGTGATGATAATTGGACGAATGATTTTGTGATGATAATTGGATGAATGATTATGTGATGATAATTGGACGAATGACTATGTGATGATAATTGGATGAATGATTTTGTGACGATAATTGGATGAATTATTATGTGATGATAATTACGCCGTATGAAAACAGCACTTTGCATTTAATTATGCGTAGTGAATCACAGAATCGAGGTTCAATTTAATCAGATTGTTGCCGTTGTCTAATGATTGTTCGGATGTCAGGTGGTTGAATATGAAGGAAATAGTGGTTGAACAACCGCGGTTCAATATGAGGTTTTTCTTCTATGACGTTTTAATTTCGAATGTCGATTATTATCATCGATATAAAAAGTATCGATGTATATTGAACATCCTCATTTTCGTCTTACAAAACCGCTGATTAACAAACATTTCATTCCAGTGTTTTCGAATTCTCTTGCGCCTTTCCGAGTAAAATTTTTATCTGCACTTACACCGCAAAGTAATGACGATAATACTAAAGCTTACGCTCACGGTGCGCATTATCCAGGAGAAGTTCTCTCAGATGATCGAACATTTACGAAAAAGTTGTATCGAACAACGAAACTTAAGTGTATTTTTTTTTGTTGCATGAGATGTGTTCCAACATGATGGGTCTCGACTGTGTGTACAAAAAAGAAGAAACTATTTAATAAACAGCAGCGTAATGACTCCATCAGTCTTCGTGAACGAAGAAATGCCTGATGAAATTCGGGGTGGATTAGCATGTGAATACTGTGTTAACCCTGCTCCGTGGCGACTTTATTTCTGGTTTATAAATAAGTAATGACTCCGACGACGAGTTTGATTTTAAAATACTGAAATATGTTTCACCCATACATAATGTTGTATTAACTCACCACCTTAAGGGCGCGTCATTCTGTTGGGTTCTGCTCTTTTGCGGGTCAAAATGCAAAAGAGAATAAACCCCATAGAATATTTTCTGTATTTATGTTCCTGTGTCTTTAAACTGCACGGATTTTTATGTAAATTTCTATGCTGTAGAGTAAACGTTACCCGCCGAGTTTATTTCCAATTGACACTGGTCTAGATCATCTACCTTACATGAACCCAGGGGTGCACAAATTTTCCAGACATCCAAAACTCACCTAAACATCGTAGGCGCCAGGCGGGTGACATGAAGCAAATTCAGTATCAAGGACCCACATATATTAGGCGCCACCCTAAACAATTTAGTCGTCATGGCGACCTGGCGCGCGGTATTTGTGCACCCCTGCATCAACTAGTAAACAAATTCTTGTTGCATTTTACGGAAAAGCTGTGCTGTAGTGGTAACGAGCTAGAGTAATATTGGGAGATACTCAGTTCGAATCTTAGGCGGTATAACAGATACCCTGAAGTTTGATGAGGTTTCATTCAGTGAAATTTTGTCCAGGTGAATGCTAGGGTGTCTGTGAGCTCGAACACGCCTCTGAGACAAGCCATTATTCGTAGTAATATTTTCAGACCATCAGAAGCGACTTGATATGCGTATTTGTGGTTAAAACAGGGTCCTTCCTTAAGGCATGAACCAAGAAATCAGTTTTGTATGTCGTTTACATTTACACCAAGTCAAAAAGGGACGTTAAAATAAGAACAAAACAGGCAATGTGCGTGTAACGTAACATCGATGTGCGTTCGCGTAACCACTGTTTCCGTAGAAAAGCAATACGTTTTACATATTTTGAGTGTGTGTCTGTAACCTTAGTTATCCAGCATGCAATGGGCATACGCCATATTATATTGTCATCTGTGGCCTCCCTGGGTCTACCATTTTCTTCCACATTATCTCATAAACGGCACGATTTTTGGAAAAAAGGTTATTGAATGTAAAATGTGTTTTGATTTTGTCTACAACTTTTGTCTGAAACATTTCTTATTTTAAGAAGAATTTAGCGAGATATTGTCATAAATGTACGTAGGTTTTCATGTAAAGTATCCGTTATTCTTGTCAGATTTTAACGAAACTTGAATTTATTTTCTCGTCAGATTTTTCAGAGTGGCCTCAAATATTAACCAACCGTTATGAATATCCGAGTTGTTCGATGCGGACGGACAGACATGACGAATGTCATTTTTTTGCAATTTTGCGAACGCGCTTAGTAACGTTTCCCACCGAAGTGATGTTTTATTGTATTTACGTGCGCCTTTTATTTGACTAACCTCGAGTCTGGAAAATTCTAGTAGGTACTGTTGTCTTAATTAGTCGTAGGAGCGGTATGAGACGGAGGGTCTTGCTACTGAGGCCAAAAAGAGATTTGTTTTACCAACCCTGATGATAAGTGTGTGCAATGCATCGATGGAGTGCTAATTGGGACGGTAAGACTGCAGCGCTCAGAATAAATAGTGCCCAGTGTCACTTTGTTCACCACAAAACCCGCATCTACTACCCACGCTTTGAAATTTCCCTGGCCTCTTAGGTGAGAAACTGGCGACTACCAGCTTGAGCTGTGGCGCCTCCAGTAGACCTTTGCTTCGTTACCGTCTGGTATTTCTGATTGGGAACTATTCTTTGAATTCTGTTTTTTTTCTCTTCTAATTGTTATTAAATAATCAGCAATGGTAGTTTACGTAGCCATTGTTTGAGAAATTTGTTTCCTTTTTGCAACTGCTGTAGGATTTTATTGGATACTTCTTTTGGATACGGATGTCGAGCCTTCTAAGCCACATACCTATTACAGCTTATTTCGCCTCGTATGATTGGCTGAGGCCGATCCTAGTGGCCGCGCGGTCTAAGGCGTAGGTCCGCGGCCGAGAGCTTGCTGAGATCGTGGGTTCGAATCCCACCGGAGGCATGGATGTTTGTCTTGTACAGTGTTTGTGTTGTCAGGTAGAGGTCTCTGCGACGGGCCGATCCCACATCCATAGGAGTCCTACCGACTGTGGTGTGTGTCTCAGTGTGATCAAGTGCAAATAAACAACCTCGACACCTACTGTGAGTAGGTAGAAGAGGTAAGGACTGCGAAACGAAACGATGATTGGATGAGTATTAAGTTGTGACATTCATAAGCTGGGAATTAGTCAGAATGTAGTTGTGTAGGTTGACACCGACGTTTGGGAGGAACATGGCGACTTTATCTTCAAGGCTGGTGGAGTAAGGTACACTAAACTAGTTGGTATTATGTCCCAGACAACTAAGGCCTGTATCTTGGTTTATCTCACAACGATTTTTCTTCTGTGTGCATGAAGTAGTTTCGAATGCTAGGAAACAACTTTGAAGGAATAGGTTTCGGCCTATTGGAGTGTATTATGCTGTAATACAGAAAATAGTGGAGACAGTTATCATTTTATTTATTTTTATTTGGACGTGCTTAGATGGCAGACTAATCAGAAGATGGATGCAGCAGGGCGTTTGGTTGTGAATGGAATTTATGTGGCCCAGGAGAAAGAACAGTGGCGGGCTTCTTCTAGGACAGCACTGAAACTTTGCGTCCCACTACAGGCGAGGAATTTCTTCCAGAGGATTCTAGCAATGGCATATAGCATTAGAGTTACTCGGTTTTCGGAATTTTCCCATTGTCTGATATTCAACCAAAAAACACTTTCGGAAATTGGAAATCTTTCACTGCTGATGTGGGATGGTGGGGACACACAGAATTGCTGTGCGGTGGAGATTGAGAAGAGATCTCTGTGTTGGACCTGACTCAAAAAGTTCCTTTTCACCGTTTAGTCTGAGGGTGAAAACATCCTTTTTCCGAAATTATGGTTTTGTTTTTCATGGAATACCGGACGATGGAAAAGCCCAGAAAGTAAGCAGTTCTAACGAATTTTCCCGAGTATTTGAACGGCCGTTGACTTTTCAGGAAGGGATTAGTTGCGTGCAGTATGACCGTTAATTCGCGTGGAGCTCCTTTCCGTGTTTAACCTTTTAAAGCCTAGCGGTAACTTTACATACGACCAGGTTTAACATTAAAAAATTCTACGTGGTGCCCACATTGCGTTTATGTGTTTTGTACGGATCTCAGAACAAACAGCAACTTTTGCCTTATAAAACATTAAGAGATTGGTTTTTATAACTGAAGTGGAGAGTGTTTACAGCGCGGTACGCACTGAGTCCTTATATAAAACAGATACGCTTCGTCTTTAAAGGGTTTCCACTTCCTATAAATTGGCTGTTTGTATAAAATCAGTAAAATTACTTCATATATACGTATAATTAAATTTAATTTTATTTGAGACATTTTAATACACTTAGAGTGTGGCTGCCTGGTCTGTACGTTTTTAGATAGTTACCGAAGTTTCGGAGGAACCTGCTGCCTACTTCTTCAGAGTAGCTGAAGGCAGCAAATTCCTCCAACATATTTGTAACCACCAACGAGACTACAAAATGGCATAATTTATAAGTCTACACTCCAAATCTTTACCTCCATTAACACCAGTAGCCCATTTTTCTATGTCGTGCGTATTTAACCAAAAGAAATGCAGTTACATACTGAACATTATGCAACGTGTGGTTTTCTACATTACGTGTACGTACGCTTTTCGCTGATCTGTGCCGCAAAAAAATAAATCAGCGTCTCTAGTACAAAATGTAAATTACAAAACTGAATTAAACAAAAGTAAAACATGTTGAAAGTACTGGCTCCTCTCCACTGGTTTGCCTTTTTCTTCGTGGCTCTAAGCCAACATGCAGTCTGTGCCATGTTCGGAAACGCGTGGACTTGTGACTTGGATTTCCCCATGCGTCATAATTAACCCTTTAAAGACGAAGCGTGTCTGTTTTATATAAGGACTCAGTGCGTACCGCGCTGTAAACACTCTCCACTTCGGTTATAAAAACCAATCTCTTAATGTTTTATAAGGCAAAAGTTGCTGTTTGTTCTGAGATCCGTACAAAACACATAAACGCAATGTGGGCACCACGTAGGATTTTTTAATGTTAAATCTGGTCGTATATAAAGTTAACGCTAGGCTTTAAAAGGTTAAATACAAGACAACACTACTTTAAAAGGGATCCGTAATTTGTACAGAACCAGTTCGGGAGATATGTGTTACTGAGAGTATGCTTTACCACATTTTTCGTCGTCGAGGTTCTCAGATATCGCTGTCTAGAAACGCCAGACAAACACGTTACAAAACATGGGTTTGTCACTGGAGTGTGATCCGCCGGAGAGACATCTGTGTCTGCAATGTGCTATAAAATGCAATTGGCGGCTATTGTACGCTTCACTTTTGTTTCGCGTTGTACGAGTTTCCTTTTTATGTATATTTCTGTGTGGTTGGCTGGTCTATTCAGCGGAGTACAGTGCAGAAACATGCTCTCATTAGAAGCCGATTCAATGTAAATTATTCACTATGTAAGCTTCGTTAAGGTCCAATCACACGGCACAAAATATGTGTGTTTCGGTTGAGCGAGCTATACTGTGGACGTCGCGTTGTCGAACGCTGTACGTAGTAACGTGTGTTACGCTACAACCAGTGACAAACACACACACACACACACATCACATCTCTCCCTCATCCCGGCCTTCCCCACTCCAACAATAGGGAGCTCGTTAAGGTTAACAAGACCCTGATTAACTGCCAACTCGTCAGAACTGCGGTTGCACCAACATTCATTAAAATGTAATGAAGCGTGTGTCTGCGTGAATCGAGTGCTCACGTACAAAAGTCTTCTTAACTGAAAGAAAACAGAGGACAAACTGTGTATTAGAAATGTCTATAAGAAACTTAGATGAAAATCACACGAACACTATGAAATTATGTGTTATATCAGAGCGGGTGAACCAATTTGAATTGATATTTAACCCTTTAAAGACGACGCGTATCTGTTTTAGATAAGGGCTCAGCGCGTACCGCGCTGTAAACACTCTCCACTTCTGTTATAAAAACCAGCCTCTTAATGTTTTATAAGGCAAAAGTTGCTGTTTGTTCTGAGATCCGTACAAAACACATAAACGCAATGTGGGCACCACGTAGAATTTTTTAATGTTAAACCTGGTGGTATGTAAAGTTACCGCTAGGCTTTAAAAGGTTAAGCGACAGAGGCGCCTTGTGTCTTTTATCAGTTTGTCATATTTGAAGCTTATTCGGCGGTGACTACGACGGTTACTGTCTTCTCGAGGTAAAGACCGCTTAGTCTGGTCTGTGATTACCGGATTTTTAGAAGAACCTGGTAACTTCATCCTGAGGATATCTGACTTCCATAATCGGAATAGATACTCTGTTTCTGCCTAGAAGAAAAACAATGACTTGTCGGTGTAAGATGTGAATGGGCACTTTTTTAGACGCGTCCGCACAGGCGCGAAAAGCGCCCCTATTAGCTTCGTCATGTCCGTCTTGTCTCTCCGCAGGCGTCAGCGCGACTCGCACTTGACGTATTTCCGTGAAGTTTGATGTATGCAAATCTGTCTAGAAAATCCAGATTTGGTTAAAATCAAGCAAATATTTCGGGCACTTTACGTAGAGACCCAAATGCGTCGTATTGTTACCGGCGTCATAAAATCGCCATAAAAGTGTTGTATTCAAGTAACATGGTATCAGTCTGTTGGAATCGCCATGGAGGCATAAACGTTACGCGAACGCGCCAAAGTATTACGTTGTGCGTATAGTGCCTGTCATGTATATTACTTGCCGAAGCAACTCTACAAAGAAATTCCGGTTTGATAAGATTCGCAAGGCCGACAAATTCACTTCAGCTTATGTGGGCCTTAGTGTATGATTCCCCAGGTTATGTAATAAGTTACTACACCGCATTTTTGACCGCTACGTTAGATTTGAGTTGCCCATGGCCCTGACACTAAAGGTCTTCTTGGGTGTGACGCCGTGTAGTATGGTGCTGGATAGGTACCAGTTTTTGGGAAAGTACACTGAAGGTTGTGGCAGCAGGTTTCTGCGAAACATTGTTGCCCATCTACCAAACTACACGTTATGCCCTTCCAGAACTTAGCGTTCTTCGTATTTAGCGCTGTCCGTAGTATAAGGCACGTTGGGCACTTGGCTCTATTTGCGTCAGAAATATGGGTTTTTAGTCTTCTTACGAGAAGACATTGTTTGAATATAACTATGCAATGAGGGTGACGAATGTGGATCGCGAAGACAATGAACAGCGTTGTCTATCCAAGAGGTAGGTAAAATTCACCCTATAACAGGCCCTGAGGGCCCAACAGAGGGTGTAGAAGTGTAGCTCTACCCGTTCGTGAGCCTCGGGCACGAGGAGGGGATGGGGTGGCTAGCCCCACGCCCCGGCTGCTTTACCCCCCGGGAAAGAGACCTGGTACCCATTGTACAGGAGGCTGGATGGGCCCCAGGGCCGGTCTGGACAGCTGCGGAAAATCTCGCCCCCACCGGGATTCGATCGCCGGACCGTCCAGACCGTAGCGAGTCGCTATACCGACAACGCTATCCCGGCCCATCCAAGAGATTGGCGTAATATTATTTGACTAATTCAATAAGAAAATATTGAAATGCACGAGGCTTGTAAGTGTGGATGAAACAAGAAAACTTTATGGAAGGACGTTATTAGGAGAAGCCAGAGTTTGATGGGTGGGATAGTTTGAGAATGTACTTTAAAGGAAGTTAACAGGAGACAAAGAGCAAATTACTGTGGGATTTTGTGGAGTCGTTTTCGAGCCTTCATGTGCTGCACCAACAAGCCTTTTTAATTACATTTTTCTCAAGGGAAATCCTTTACCAGGCCATTTGTTTTACTCTAGTAAGAAGAGTTCAGTTTCTCGTACCTTCGTCTTGTGACTACACAAAATGTACGCAAACACCCGGTTTCTAAATGAGGTTTGAACTCTGAATAAAACGTCCAAGTTGAAAGGCCGGACCCGAGCTTCCCGCGAAGTGCATACAGGCACAAAGCAAATAACGAGACCTTGAATACTGCCGATCCCGCGCGTTCTCGCGGCAACTTCTGCGCTGGCGCTGTGTATCGTGTAGTCTAAACAAAATATTACAGGCGCAAAAGCTACGACAAAATTTTGACTCCATACAGATATTTGAATATTGTAATTCATTTTCAAAGGGACCAGGGAATTTGCTGTAGTGGAAAGACGGCTGTAGCGTGATGGTCAATACTGACTTCCGTACAGTGCTGAGGTTATAAACACGTGGATTTGTTCCGCCGCTCATCCTTACTTTTTCATGGCCTGATGTTTATATACAGGGTGTTCAATCATTTGTTGGATTGTTTGCATGTTGCTACACGAAGGGGCGCTCAGAATCGGTGTCTGAGCCTCTGAGGTACAGGATGTTGAGAAATTGCTACAGATTCGTAGCCGGTACTTGTTTGGAATGAGCTGATCTTCCTTCACTGCGTCACAAATATAGCGAGATGTCAAGAGTAAAATAACAATTAATATAAAAATGTTCATGAAACGTACTTTGTAATTTAATTTTATTTCTGGTTTAACAATAATTATATTGTGGTAGGTTAAAGTGTATTTATTGATTTGTATCTGTGGTTAAATGTATAAAAAATTTAATGAGATCTACGCTCTTCTGGGATATTACGCTGCGTCGCGTGACGTTGTCCCGAAACGTCGGCAAACAATTACCACACGACGCCACGTAATATCTCAGAAGCGCGAAGATCTCATCAACATTGCTGAGGAAGCCTGAAAACAAAATTTTAAAGTTCTGAAATGTCTTTTGAAATGATTTAATGAATAATATTTTGAAGTATTGATTGTTTGGCCCTGAAGGTGAAGGCACTACGATCATCCGAAACGTCGGTGATTAGACCTGTTTACCTGCTGACGCAGGGTGACATCTTGACTCTTTAGAGTTGTTTAGGTTTTTTAAAACGGAGGCCGAGAAACGTTGTTTGATGACAAGTCAATTTGGTCAGAATTGAGTGACTGATTTTAGGATTAATGTCTTAACAAGACCTGAGCAAACTTTTTATCCTGGGTTTCGGGGTCGCGTTCGGAATGCTGATACACGGTTATTTGAAAAGTTTCGGTGTTTTCTGTGAATGCAAATGCATTTCTCAGATCACGAAACGATGCTTGTGGGGGAGGGGGCGTGTCTGGTGCGGTGCGGCGGCTGCTGGCTGTAGGGTAGAGTGCTGGACTGCTGTTGGTAGGAGCGACAGACTATCCTGCCACTATACACAGACTGAAAACATCAAGCATTTCGAGTAGCGTGTGGTGAGCGGGTTCACATTACGAATTCTTTCAGAATGGGTAGTAGCAACTCGTCATTCGCCATGAAATTGTGCGCATTTGCATCTATCTCTTTCCTAGAGGGGATCGCCTCCTGGTGTGTGGACAGAAGCCCGCATCAGAAAAGGATGGTGCTTCACTCTGATTATATTTATGTGGACATATGTAAGATGCTGTAAGATACTGTGCCATGTTTACTGAAATTGATGTAACTTTTCTTTGCCTGTGGCAGACATGCGCACCGGACAGACACATCCATCAGTGGTCACCATATTGTAAGCTAGAACAATCAGTGAGCAAACATTAATTTAAAAAGTGCGGCTGACGTTGCTCGTAGCTAAAAGGTAGGGGTTTTAATTGCTTTCTGAATGAAGTGGACTATCGCAGAATTAGCCACAAGCCATTCGTAAACCACAGAAATCCTGAGGAGAATAACCGAACTGCAATCAGTCTGTTATAAATTGAAGCAAACCCATGCAATGAAGTCCCTGTACGAAATTTATTATAATATTTTTATTTAGTTTCTTTGATCGAATGTGGAGAATCAAAACCTAAACAAGTGAACAAATTGGAAGTGACTTATTTTGAGTGGCTGGGGCGGGTATGTAGACATTCATGTTTGGAATGTGAGAAACTACGGGTAGAAATAGATGGACTCATTATATTGACTGGGTAATCGTTATGTTTTGCGTTCTTTGCCAATTATGCATAACATGAATGCTTGTCCCTCCGTCTGCATGTTTCACTTGGAAAACTGTTCGACAAATTTTGTTCAAATTTGATATTGTCGCCCTATTTTCACTTTTTGTTTAGGTCGAACAAGTTTCATTGTGAGTCTAATGAAAGCTGTTTGCGCATTGGCGCATCCTTGTTCTGCACATGCGCAATTCATATCACTTCGCACCTATGCGTAATTAGGAAAGTAACGTTGTACGTATTTGTGTGTGTGTGTGTGTGTGTGTGTGTGATTTACAGTTATTCTGTCAAAAACGGATATTTTGCGCGCCAGACTTTGTGTTTCTCTCGCGCCCTAGCGACAGGTTTTTCAGGGGGCCTGCATACACATTTGATTGGAAGTTGTACATGAGTCTTTAAAATTAAGCGGTTATTACATTACCGCCAGATTTAACATTAAAGGACCTTGCATTTTATTCTCAGAATCCATTCACGTGTTCCTTATGGTGCCCACAAAAGAGCATCAACCGGTTAACTGGTTGGCCTTTTTTGGGCAGACCCGTTATTTTTCTTTGAGTTACGAGCCCAAATTCTTTGAACTGAATAACATCAAAGTTCTGTGGAGATTATTTTTGTGTTATTTCTTTTGTGATTCTCACTTCTGTTTGTAGTAGGTCTAACATTCTCTTATTTGCTTTATTAAACTTCCACAGGGAAGTCATGGTTACTCAATGAAAGTTAATTTATTGTCTGTTCCGAAGTGTGCTTACATGCCTCTGCCAGTGAGGTGCTTTGTTACACTGCATCGTCTATAGCAATAAGAAAAAGAGTAGCAACTGCACTGGGTGTAGTCCTTCTTCAGTACCAGTAATAGCTAACCTAGCCAAGGAGTTTCGTTTTATTAACGGAACCGTAAGGTTTAGTATCGTGTTCAGAAGAACCCGTTACTACTCCTTATCCACAGCCATATGGATCCAGTTTACATCATTCTATCACACTTTTCTGACATTATTTTCACAACTGTTCAGTCAGTACCTAGTTTTTCCCTGCTGCCTCTTCCGTTTGCAGGTTTTTAGAGCCAAACTGTAGCAGTCTCATCTCTCCATCCATGCTACATGCCTCGCTTAATACATCCTGATTATGGACTGAGTGACTAGATGTTCGAAACACAAGAGCGGTATGCTAACCGTGTGCTGCCAGGCTTCATCATATTAATTTTTAGAGCCAAACTGTAGCATTCTCATCTCGCCATCCACGCTACGTGGCTCGCTCAGTATATCCTGGTTGTGGATTCAGTGTCTAGATGTTCGCAGCATAAGAGCGGTAAGCTAACCGTGTGCCAGCTACAGGCCTCCTGATATTAATTTTGTTCGAGTATATTGCGTCATGTTTCTTTTGATGGATCTTGTCTAGTCAGCTCGGGTAGATTGCTCTATCTCGGTAGTGAGACTCCCCTTCCTCCCTCCCCCTCCCCTCCCCGAAAATGTCGCGGGGATCTACATAACCGTGACACGGAGGGCGCTGATGACTTTCAAATGTCAACAGTGGCGGTAAGGCAGCCCCAGTATCCAGCAGGTTCCTAAGTTTATGCATAGTTTAGTTATTACGGCATCGTGTATTAATTACGAAAGATGGGTCTTGATGGGAATTTCGTCAATCCTGAGTACACAATACGTAGCTCCTAAGCTTAATTGGAGACTGGAGGGTGCTTTCAGAATTTAGAGTGATGTGAGTAGGGGGGGGGTAAAGGGCTGTGGATGGAAGTGTTCTGCTCTTCCACTTGGTCCTCAGACTCCCACGCCTCAGGAAATTGAACTCTGGGAGCTTTCTGAATAAGACAACGTAATGAAGCACCTAAACCCACCCGCACCCGCCCCCCCCCTCCAATTCTATACCTCATCTTCTTGTTGACTCTAATCAAGGGAACGTACAAATAGAGAAAAGTGAGTGGGAAGAGGACGAGAGAATGAGATAAAGAAGGAGAGAAAGTGAAATCTACGCACATCTCCATATTTTTTTTGTAGATATGTAAATTTTTCAGTCTCTTTATTTTGTCTACAAATGGAGAATGGATAATAAAAAGTTCTAGATGAAGTTTTAGGTCAGTTCTATGGGGGGGGGTGCAGATTCAGTCTGTTTTCCTTTGTCAATCGACTGCGTTTGTAGGATTTTGCTTCAGCTGCAGGACAGAAAGGTGATCTAAACCAGCGGCTGGGCTCAGAATAGAAGGTAGGTCAAATTAACTCTGTCAGCATTTCTCCACTTCGAAATCTAATTCCCTCATGTGGCACAAAGATATTTGCATTCTTTAATGAAACGGACTAAAAAAGGCCTCGCCTAAAACTGAAGTTAGATTTGTAAGTCGTTAATTGGGTTAGGCCATATATAATTCAGCATAAATATTTGTTTGAATATTTCAGCTTTAACCAATATCATCACGTTTCGGTTACGAAATAAAATAGAATTTTTTCCCAAGTCGGTGTGAAGATTACAGGTAAATTATGTGTTGAACACTGCGGCGTCTATTTCATATCCACATACTACGTCCCTATTACAAAGACCAAATAATTAATGCTGTGTAGGGGAATAATCGCTGCTTATCCTGAAATTCTTATCAACCACTAAAATACACTGGGGGAAGAGCTGAGACCCTCAAATGTTAAAATTTGGTGTTGCATATATTAAACCACGGAACATTAAATGCTTGTTTCCACACCAAGTTCTAATATTTGTCTCTTAAAAACTGTATTTTGATGGGCCTTTAGCGCGGTTGATTAAATAATTAGCTTGTATTTTCATTCTTAAGCCTGAAATGTATATTTTTTAATGTTGGTAGCGAACTTTAAGTTATTATGTTGGTTTGAATGAACTGGTTCAGGATCAGGACAGTCCGTAAGGGCGATGAACTGTCTGGTTCTCGTGAGAGAAGTATTAGTTGAAGTCTTTAAGGAATCAATGTTTGTATTCAAAAGTACGCCATGCACGCTATCTTGTATAAAAGCAGTTTTAGGGTTTAGAAAATCGCATTTTGGGCGCCAGTACAGTGTGTTGTTCGCGGGCTGTAAGTGGGAATGTCACCAGAGATCATTCCCCTCTCAGTTTGAGCGCATCGAAGTGTTACAATTCAATTAAATCTTCTTAAAGGCCCCCTCACAAACTACACACACATACGATTTGATAGGGAAGGGGGGACGAGACACAGAAACATCAATAATTTTTTACGGCTGGGAACCCCCGATCTAGTCCGGAGATTGGTAGTTGAGTATCCTTGTCATGAGCTTTCAAAAATAGATCCGTATTACATTCGCTTGCTTTTCAACTTCCGATTTTCGTGAAATCGAATTTTTATTTTTTTTTTGTCGTGTATGTTCCTTTCTTCCCACTTGCTTCGTTGCTTTAGTTTGGTTTAGAGTATTACCGATTTTTATCAGCTTTTGTGTGCTGTGGCTTCCCACGCCGGAAGAATAGCTTCACGAAAATGAAACCGTGTTATATAGCATCGTGTGAGTGGGTAAGAGAGATGCGGAGAACAAGAGGGTGTGAAAGAGGGAGATAGAGAGGAAAAACTGTGTGAAAATAATATGAGACAGCTATGCACCCTCCCTTCCCCAGACACCCACACCCCAAGCTCAATAACGCCTTCCAGCGTCGGCAGACCCAACCAAACTCTCAAGTCTTGATGAAATTTCTTTGACGCTTCACACACACACACTGACACCCTCTTAATTGATATTTTGACAAACATTTCATAGCACTAAAGAAGGTTAGCTGAAAGACATAAGCATGAGTGGTGTAGGGAGCAAAAGACACAGGGCTGAGGGTTGGTATGTGGGCACGTATTGGGTTTCCGCTGTTTAAACGAGTTCTTCCATTCTACGTGTCACAGCTGCGTAAGGAGACGGTCTTACATTATATTGAAAACGAATGATTGGCTTCCACGAAGAAGAAGCCTGTGGTGTTCGTGATGTGCCTACTGTGACGTATCATGTAGTTGCGATTGTGCACCAGCTGAATATTTCTTAATGTGGCCCTATTTAACGATACGTTTCAAATGCGTTATGTTAAAAAAGGAGTAACTTAATGGGCTGTGCTACTCACGTGGTGTCTGGTGGTAGGACGCTAAGCTCCGGGAGGCTAACATGCACTGGGCACGTAGCTGGTGTAGGGAAACAATGAATGCGTACAGAAGTTTCGTGGAAAATCGCCTGGGTAATTTGTCACTCGGAAAATGGAGGATGAGATGCAAGGATAACATTAAGATGGGTATTAGGAAATAGATTTTGAGGATGGGAAATGGATGTAACGGGCTAAGGGTTATGTACAACGGCTTGCTTTTATATCAGTGGTGTTAAAGCTTTGAATTTTACTGCTTGTATTGTACATGGAGTAAAATTGGAGGATGATTGGCATGGTGGACTGGGAGGAAAAGTGAAAGGAAGTGGTTGTGGCCTATTTAAGGCACTGTTCCATGATGTTCCTCGAAGGACTGAAGTAAATCGGAAGAATATTTGGATAATTTTCAAATTTCTTTATGCATTCTTGTGGGCCAAAGCTCAAGATGACTTGATGTGAACATGCCGAAACACGTCGTCTGGTCGGCTGTCTAAAGTCTCTGTGTTTGTAATACAGGAAGAACATTTTGTATAAAACCGAAATTTTTATTTTCAGTTCAAGTATTATTTGCATAAATACTTTACTATAGTGTTAATATGGTCTGAACACTGTAAGTCGAATGCATGTGGTGAGGAGATATATATCTATAAATTTCGAGGCGATAAAAATGTTTGTCAGGTAAAAGGCTGAAAATTATTTTTCTTAATACACTTGGCATGTCGTGTTTGAAGTATATGAGAAAATCTATGCGTGACACATATTACCGTCATTTGTAGGACTTCTAGGAAAGTGAATTAATTATTCAGTAATTAATTATGAACAATGTAAATTTTATTATAGTTTGTTACGTCTTGAACAGTTTATCGGGGTGGAGAAATTATTTTATTCTCTTACTCCATGCAAGCTGACACGCAAGCTAAAGTGTCACGTGTTTCATTGTATGACCACTGTCTGTTATGAATAATTAAGGTAATTATTCTAAGCCACTGTCCCAGCTTTCTTTCATGCGACCAGGAAGTTTGTCCTTTTGTCTTTTCGTTCGTAGTCCTTCCCTCTTCTACCTACTCACAGTAGGTGTCGAGGTTGTTTTTATTTTCACTTGATCACACTCAAGAAACACAGCACAGTCGGTAGGACTCCTCTGGACGAGGGATCGGCCCGTCGCAGAGACCTCTACCTGACAACACAAACATTCACAAGAGACAAACATCTATGCCCCTGGTGGGATTAGAACATATGATCCCAGAAAGCGCTCGACCGCAGACCTACGCTTTAGACGGCGCAGCCACTGGGATAGGCTTGTCTTTCGTTTCTATTAAAAATGTTTGAATTTACCAATTGATTTCGAGGCACCAGAAGGTGGCAGCGATAGACAGCAGTGGAATTCATCCTTCCGTTGCTATTGTAATTCCAACATGGGAAAGTATTTACCTCTTGATCACGTGACAGCATGTCTTAACCTGTCAAAACGTTTTTGCATCATTTGCAGGAAGCCATTTTTAGTGTTGGGAAAGATTTAATGTGCGATACTGATGTGAAAAATTTTTGTATTTCCGTTTTGGTGCATAAGTGTTACTTTAGTTTACAACAAATGTAATAATTTAATATATTTATGGCTTGAAACAGCGAAAAAATGGAAAGTAAATTGTGATGGGAATTGCATTTTAAAATCAATAGTAGTATTGTTTAAAGCAAGATCTTGGCAGAATGTCTCATGTCATCCACTGAAGTCCGTAGACTTTAAAATTCCGATATTATACACCTTCAGAAAATTTTTGGTACCATTCATAATAAAATTGTATTAAAATTAATTGAAATATTACCAATATCCAATAACCGATAGACAGGCCTATTCCAATATGCTGTATGATGGTTCTTTTTACAGATGGAATTTTTAATCGTCATCAAACAATTTACCAATATTAATCAATCAATTATTGTTATCCATTAATCGACTTAAAATATTAAAATACTACGAGTCCCCCCACTCTTATTAATTAAAATACTCCACTGACTGCATTATAAAGTGTCAAATTGATTGTGTTGGGACGATATTGAATTACATGAATAACTCTGTGGGTCATAGAAGTTATGGTTTGAACTGATGAGATATTTTTCGAAAAAAACAGTTCTGTAATGTAATGGGATATGCAACAGTGATTAATTTATTTGAATTGAGTGTTTTTAATCCTTTGTCATACGATATGTGTGTCTGTGTGTGTGTGTGTGTGGTGTGGCATTGTTTGATACAGCGGTATGCGAGTTATCATGGATATCAATTCAGCTTTGTTTGCTTAGTAAAAACGACGATTACATGAAGCTGTATTTCCTATAATTTTACTGTTGCTGTTATCTACACGATTCGTCTGCGAGTGTTAGTCTGTTTTATGTCATTTAGATTTGTTAACTACAACTTTGAAACCGCTCTGAACAGGTGTGTTTGTCCTGTACACCATAGGAGATGCGTCTCGGAACTTTACTCTTTGTCCTGTATATGATAGGAGACGAGTCCCGGAACTTGAGTGTTTGTCCTGGAACTTTATTGTTTGTCCTGTATACGATAGGAGACGAGTCCCGGAACTTTACTCTTTGTCCTGTATATGATAGGAGACGAGTCCCGGAACTTGAGTGTTTGTCCTGGAACTTTATTGTTTGTCCTGTATACGATAGGAGATGAGTCCCGGAACTTTGTTTGTCCTGTATACGATAGGAGACGAGTCCCGGAACTTGAGTGTTTGTCCTGGAACTTTATTGTTTGTCCTGTACACGATAAGAGATGTTTTTAGAAAAGCTGGTGTCCGTCCACCTACCACACAACACAGGTTGGTACGCCATATTTTGTTAATACGTTATTGGCCGCCATGTTGAAAACAATTCGGGGAATTTTTTGAATGTCTGACGGAGTATTAATTTCTCTGTTCAGAAATTTAAACGGGTTTGCAGACGAACAAAGTGTATAATACAGAACTGAGATATTAGTAACGGAGTACAAACTGCACGGAAGAAGGCAAGTGAGTCAAACAAGAAAATGACGGAGTGAGCAGTTCAAGACGTACCAGGTTCCCTAACCCAACACATGAAGAAGACGAAGAAGGGGAACAGAAAGAAGAGGAAGGAGAAGAAGAAGAAGGTGAAGAAGAATCAGAATAAGAAGAAGACGAGATGGATTTTGGCCCTTGGGGTTTTTTACGGACGCACCGCAGCCTTGAGGCTTCTTGTGCAACCCTGTGGTGAAGATGATGATTATTATCATTATTTTTGTCCTTTTCCTAGTAATGCACCGGTGGAATGAAACTGACAGGGGAAAAACCTGTCCACCACAAATCCCACATGGACTGACCCGGGATCGAACCCGGGCCTCCGCGGTGGGAGGCCGGCGGCTTACCGCCTGAGCAATGGCACGGCTTGGCCCGTGGGGTTAGTTATGCCGTATCTACAGCGGGATTTGAACATGCGATTCTAATGTTAGACGCTTCAAAGACCTGTGGCGTTTTAGAATGCGCGACGGTTTTGATTTGTCGCGGATTTTGAATAATTGGATTACATAATCCTGAGGTGTGACTTATTTAAATCGCTCGCGGGATAAAATGGCTGTACTGGTTTAACACCAACAAGTGAACGGTCTGACAGTATGTGGCGGCGGGGCGTCGATCTGAATCCAGTGTGAGACCGCCTTTCTGGGACGCCACTCCTCCTCCCTCCCTGCCTGCCTGCCTTATAGTGTAAAGTATAAAGAAGACTGCTCACATTGCTTCTGCTAATAGAGGTTACAACCCGAGTTAATGGAAAAATTATCGAAGTGAAAATTTCTCATTAAAGGGCCTAGTCGAGGCATGGTTGGCATTATGCGGCGAGAGGGCTGACTTGGTGAGGGGAGGAGAGGGGAGGGGCCGGAGGCTGCCACAGACTTGGGTGGTTTGAGCAGCGAGGTTTGGGGGTGGGGGTCTAATATTGGGCGACGACGACGCTATTGTGTAAGATCGGGTACAGCCGGAGGAAGACAAGCATACAGTAAGCAGACACACCACTTTTCTTCTCCTGTGACCAGCATAACCAGGTGTTTCGCAAAGTGCTACACGCATCAGATTGTAGTATCTCTTCTTTATTTACTTCTTTATTTCATCCCTTTTTACATTCTACTTTACTTCTTTTTTACTTTCTCCTTTTGCTTTCCTTTGATTAATTTCTTTACCTTCTATTTTCTGTGCTTGCTCCTTCTTGTTCTTCCATCTCTTGTGCATTCTTCGCCTGTTTTTTATTTCCTGGTTTGTTTTTATTTTTTTTTAGCCTCTGATTAGATGTTTGGAAACCCATGGTTATACTTTCTGTTTTGAGTTTTTAAGTGTTCGTCTGTTAATAGGCCTGTCTTACACACGTACTAATAGGTTATGATTTGACGCTACATATGCAATTTTTATTAGAAAAAAAATATATATAAGAAATTTAGACTTTACCGGCCAATACAGCGTAAGGTCCGCCACTGTTTGGGTTTACGAATTCTTTTATAGCCTTTGGTAGGACTTCACGGACGAGGGCTTGGCCCATCGCAAGTCTGTTAACACGTATGTACGTACATACATACATACATACACACACGCACACACACACACACACGTGCCGATCGTGATTTGAAGCCACGATTCCAGTGTCTGAGCGGTAGGGAAGACGGTGTATTCTTCCTTCGGATAAGCGGCCACTCTGATCGGCCTTCGGGCCTTACAGCCCTACAAACTCCATCCGTTCCTTGCCATAAGAGGAGGAAGCGAGACACTAAACATAGGACTGATTTTCCCGTTTCATTTTTTTTCAAGCAAAATTTTTATTGACGAAATTTGTATATTATTCATACATCTCGCCTTGTTCATACTTCCAGTACCCTATCGTAAGGTGCGAGTTTGCTCCTTCTCAATGATAAGGTAAATATATAAACAACAGATTATAAAAACGGACGGACGTGTGGTGTGCTCATAGAGCAATACGAAATTTCTGTCAGTTAGTCTGTACGTTGTCGCCGACGGGCACACAGACACGGGCATCTTAGTGCTGTTTGACTTGTCTCAAAGTGGCGCAGTAGGTGGACACCGGAAAGAAATACGCTAATTTAAAACGTAAAGGTCACTGCTTAACATGCCAGGATTTTCAAAGAGGCAGGAGCAGAGGCGTAGCGCTATTCATTTTTAACCTCGGCGCTAGGTGGTGACGTATGGCCAACGACACGTCCCGTCTGTTTTCCCCGTGGAAAGGACCCCAAGGACGCGTTGTGGAGGAGGCTGGATGAGCCCCAGGGCAGGTTTGGACGGGTGCGGAAAATTTCGCCCCTACCGGCTTTCGAAGCCCAGACCGTCCAGCTTGTTGCAAGTCACTATACTGACTACGTTATTCCGGCCTCCGTACGTCAGTTATTTTGCCAAAATAATAGAACATTCTTCCTCTTTTAACACAAAGTAAGCACGAGTCCTCCTCAGTAAGCAGTCTAACCCTTTAAAGACGAAGCATATCTGTTTTATATAAGGACTCAGTGCGTACCGCGCTGTAAACACTCTCCACTTCGGTTATAAACACCAGTCTGTTAATGTTTTATAAGGCAAAAGTTGCTGTTTGTTCTGAGATCCGTACAAAACACATAAACGCAATGTGGGCACCACGTACAATTTTTTAATGTTAAACCTGGTGGTACGTAAAGTTACCGCTAGGCTTTGAAAGGTTAAGGTGTCGGTCAACTAAAAACGAGGATGTTTTGCTGACGGACCTGGCCTGTGGCGCATACAGGTCGGCGCAGTAGAAGCGTGTTGAGGCGTCTTTCTGAGTCGAGGGTACATGCAGGGGAACGTGACATGTAACCCTATGTCTTACATTGTCAGAAACTTTTAAAGGACCCGAAGTGATATTTTGACAACTTTATTTTGTATACATTTTTCTGTGTTTTGGTTAAATTGTGTTCATTTAAATCGTGCCACGTTTATAATCCATATAGTTTTGGAATGGAGTTAAGTGGCCATTACAGTACTAGGCGAACAAAATGTTTCAATTTTAAACTGAGGGCTACTTCGACAAAAATCATGTTCAAAAATGCGGGAGTGGAAGTTTCATGGGTGGACTTCAGTTATTAAACACGTGACTAAAAGCGAAGTGTGTTTTATATTGATAATCATTTTCAAGCTTTCCATTGTAGTTGTTAGAAGCAGTTAGTTTCTCGTAGCTCAGCTTAGCTGGGTTAGTTAATTAAGAATTAATTTGGCACTAAGTAATCAATGCAGTTATTATGTCTAAGAAGTACTGGCACGCCGCTCCCTAGCACTTTACCGACAGAGCTGCTGGCACTGATTTATTCTGTAAAACAGGAATGAAAATGACAACTATGAATTTTATTAAGTTGCCGAACGTCTAGGCGCCCCTGCTTCGTATTCAAGAGTTTCGGCTTCAAAACTCGGCTTGGGGACTATCTTGAATGAGAAGGGTCGTGGATTTCTGAATTGTGTCCAGGCAAATATCGGGATAGCAACTCTCGACTTCTTCATTCTACATTTTTTCCAAAACGTGATTCAATATCACCCTATTAACGCTGTCAGTATATTGACTAGGCTACGACCTAGGCAACCGAGGAATCGGGGTTCGATTCCTGGCAGGGGAAAACATTTATTCTCTTCCCTAAAAGCAAGAGGGCCCACCCAGCCTGGTGTTCAGTTTATACTGGGAGTACAGCGGCCGCAGTGTCAAGCTGCCGAAGTTAAGAATGAGTGGATCTGTACCTTCACCCCCATACGTCTTTATGTTGTGCACAGTGATGACTTCAGTTACACGTTGCCTCTACCTGTTTATCCTAACATTTGACGTCATACAACTGAACTACTGATGTCACAAAATAAACGAATAATAAATGAAATTAATATGGGACATTCCAATTTTGTGTTTACATGAAGGAGCAGTTAGCACTGCCCGTCAGCTGAACGTATTTGTTTAAAAAAGTGTATCAGATCACAAACATTACAGAAGCATGTTTCGGCTACTCAATATTGAACCTTCTTCAGGCTGCATTACAAAATTATACAGGGAGGATAATTGTGTTTGAGTAAATACATTAAGTGCTGAACTGAGGTCTCAGTTCTATACATTGTCAGATATGTCTTGTTACTCGTAACACTAATTGATGAAAAGTTAAGATTGTTAAAACCAAGCATTAACCCTTTAAAGACGAAGCGTATCTGTTTTATATAAGGACTCAGTGCGTACCGCGCTGTAAACGCTCTCCACTTCGGTTATAAAAACCAGTCTCTTAATGTTTTATAAGGTAAAAGTTGCTGTTTGTTCTGAGATCCGTACAAAACACATAAACGCAATGTGGACACCACGTAGAATTTCTTAATGTTAAACCTGGTAGTACGTAAAGTTACCGCTAGGCTTTAAAAGGTTAAAATAGCTTTATCATTCAAGTTCATCACCGAGTAGTTGTACAGTGTTTTATATTCATTATACAAAGTCCGTCAGTTTTTCGGCCTTATATCCTGGCCACCTTCAGGGAGCTACAGGTTCGGTCGACGTGTACAGCGCATATGGGAACTTTTCGTACATAATTGGCAGATTGTATACATATATATAATAAGTATATAGTGTAATAAGAATACAGGGATAATGGTCTCTGTATAAGTTGTCAATATACAAATTGGTAGTTATAATTTTAAAACTGTATTTTAATTCATCTTGAAAAGTTATAGATGTTAGAAATGCTACAAGTAAAGTTCCATATCCAAACGTCTGTGGTGCTGGCATGTTTTCTTCATTTAAACCGGAGCGGATAATCCGTGGTTAGGTACTTCGAATGTGCACTGTGAACGGATACGCTACATTGTAACTCGCTATGTGTGTGTTAGCGACTTACATAGTGACAATTATCATTGTGTTATATACTGTATTATATATGTGTACAGTGTGCCGGTTATCTGTGACAAGTTGCATATACGCTGTACACGTCGACCAAATTGTGGCCCCCTGAAGATGGCCAGGATATACGGCCGAAACATTTAGGAGCTTTGTGTAATAAATATAAAACATCGTCCAACTAGTTGGTGGTAAGTTTATGTGTATTAACCCTTTAAAGACGAAGCGTATCTGTTTTATATAAGGACTCAGTGCGTACCGCGCTGTAAACACTCTCCACTTCGGTTATAAAAACCAGTCTCTTAATGTTTTATAAGGCAAAAGTTGCTGTTTGTTCTGAGATCCGTACAAAACACATAAACGCAATGTGGACACCACGTAGAATTTTTTAATGTTAAACCTGGTGGTATGTAAAGTTACCGCTAGGCTTTAAAAGGTTAAGAGTGTTGCACGGGAGATGTAAACATCAAATTGCTTTGTCTTTTTTGTATTATAATGACCAGACGTGGTCCGTGGACTTCTGTTAGTGAATAACAAATCAGTGAAATGTGAACCTTAAGTTAATATGCAGGTGAAGCTATGTTTAACTAAGGTATGCCCCATTCACAGCGTTCAAAGTCCGGCTGTGGCGTTAGGGGGTAGGGTTGCATGTGTGCTGTAGATATTCTCAGTAGCGTTCAGCTTTATGGTGCCTGTGAAACAGCAGCTTGTAGTGTCTCTCCCTAATACCTATCAGTAATCTCCAAGGAAGAGTCACGCGGGCACTTAAAATCCACATACCGCCGGTCTTGTGGGACACTACTGGAGGCTCACGTGCAGTCTGTCCGGTAGAAAGGGCACAGAAGGTTACATAAACAGATATCTTAGTAGATACTGTGACCTCAGTTAATATCCGTTTATTGAGCTGGCTCAGGATAGGGACAGGTGGCGGGCTCTTGTGAATGCGCTAATGAACCTCCGGGCTCCATAAAATGCGGGGAATTTCTTGAATAGCTGAGAAACTGTTAGCTTCTCAAGAAGGCCTCTGCTCCATGCAGTTAGTTAGTTAGTTAGTTTAGTTAGTTAGTTAGTTAGTTAGTTAGTCAGTTAGTTAGTTATTGTAATAAGAATAAAGCAGCGAGATGAATGTTTCGAGTTTCTGTCTCTTCTTGATTGTTGACTGTACTAAGACCACATATGGATGGCGGACGTGACGACGCCCGAGGCGTCTCTCTAACTGCCGAATGATGTATTCCCCTATACCCCCCTGTGACCTAAATATGATCTACCAAAACCCTTGTAGTAGCTAGTGAAGGTTATCAAGTGTTTGTCACTGTTGACATGTATGTGAAATTAATGCGTAGCTAACTGTAGGAGAATATAGGAAAGTACGCTGTGTAGCTAACTGCAGGAAAGTACAGGAAAATACGCTGGTTGGCAAGAGCGAGGAGTTGAGGGAAGTGCGAAGTCTGTCGATCCATGGGACTCTTATCTTGGCCGCAATATAACTCGGTTGTCTAAAGCAAGGAAACTGCTCCTCTGTGTATAACAGGAAAACGCTGGACGTCGCACACTATGTGAATTGTAGTTGGTATAATACACGGTATTGCTGGAGTTGATTCTGTAGATTCAGCAAATTAAACAGGGATGACCTTAGGTATGTCATAAAGTATTACTGTAAAACGGCTAAATTAACTTCACTCTAAGTTGGTTAGCGTCTTTGAGTTCCTATTTGAAACCCAACTCTTTATTAACTTAATAATAAAAAATTTTAATTGAAGTAAAATTTTTAACGCACAATTTTAACGCATGTTCTTTTTTTTTGTTATCACGATGTTCTTAAAAAAAGTCCAGCGACCAGTTTAAAAAATACACTCACTGATGTTAGTTGAACGTGCCTTAAAGCTGCGAAGTCAAATTAGAATCATTTTAGTAGACTGCACAACACATAGTAGCATACTGTCTTCTGTTTTGTAGGCTGCCCCGTGTCTGACCCTGTGCACAAGTGGAGCCATCTTCCTGAAGTTTGTGTGCATCAAATACAGGTAAACCCATACAGTGTCCCGTATAATGTTGCTGAAATGTATTAACCATTGTCCATACTGCAGTAACAGACAGTTTCAAACTGTATATAATTTAGAACAGTAAGAAACAACAAGGAGGACCTGGCATTGGCCTTTTCTGCAATTGACCTCGCGTTCGGGACCAGCTGGGTCCAGCGTCTTCCGCTTCTCTCATTTCTAAATGCTCTTATCTAAGCTGTGTTTATGTAGTGAGAATGTACGAACAATCGCGCATTAAGCTGTAGGTCTGTTGTAGGTCCCTGTAACGCCAGAATTCATCGCCGTGTCTACTTTTAAGGCATTCTTTACAACGTCACAAAAAGGGGCGCCTTATGTGAAGACCACGTCCTTCCGTCTGTGACTTAGTATCAGCGAGTAAGAAGTTTGTTGAGTTTCAATGAAAGTCGATGTCAGAGCTGTATAAAAAATTTGCCAAACAGCAGGAATTTCGTGAAAATTGGCGCAGTGACAGTCATGCTTTATTTAAGGGCGGAAATGAATTTTTCCCCACGGTTTGTATATTTCTTGACAGATGTGGGTTTAATTCGGTACAGGATATCCCCACATAATGCTACTGGGCGATTTTGAGTTTGGTGAAAATCAGTGGAAAGAAAGCCTACCTTACGTAAGGGCGTAAATGAGACTTTGAACGTATTTTATATACACTGCATCCGATTTGAAAGGAAGACAAAACAAAAAATATAAATGAAAACGGTAAAGAAGATGTGCACAAAAATGTATTGAGTGATTGTGAGTTTCATGAAAAGGCACTCAGTGACCGTCGTTCTTTACTTCTCGCACTAGATGACTTTCTGTGCGTGCTTTTCACATTTATTGCCCCATATGGGTGAAATTCGGTGTAGGAAATCTGCACAAAATTTTGTTGAGCATGTTAAGTTATGTGAGTCAGCTCAGGGAAAGCCGCGTTTTTATTATCGGCGTAATCAAATTACATGTACGCACGGACCGTGAAACTGTTTGACATTTGGGGAAGTAAAGAACGCCGTGATAAAGTCAGTACGCTGTATTACGGAGTACACCCTGTATATTCTTGTTAAAACGTTAATATTTTTCGAGTTACAAACGGTCGTTTAACTCATACTGTTTCCGCTGTTATGAAGCATGCTGCTTTAATACGAGAGAACGCGATGAATTTCTCATATCTAGGAACGTGATTCAGAAAAATAATGAATTCTTTAGATGTAAAGGAAATGGAGAATGGAGAAGTTTGATCATTTTCGCAGCTTGTCGTCTATTTTAGGAAGATCGCGGTTAGGTGAACGTTGACTTTAGAAGAGAAAGTAGTAGAAAAAGCTTTCTTTTTAATAAGCAAATACTTGAAATAGATGGGTTGGAGAATAGAATTAATTAAATAGTACGTTATCGGGATATGCGGATGATAAACCTGCCTCGAGATCGTGTGCGGTTTCTTGGTACTAGCCACGTTGAAGCCTCGTTCCCAGCACCGCAACCGTGCTTAATTCACATTGTGTAGTGTTTCTCTGTTCGGAGAGAAAATTGTTAAAATTATAATTTATTTTCTCAATTATACTGCCATGTATTATCCCGCTGCCCTCCATCGTCGTCGTCTTCGTCGTCATGTCATCAATATCATCATCATCAGTCAGGAGTTAGGCCCTAATAGGCTTGTTTCGGCCTCGTCTAATAGTTTCCTCAAAGGCCTTCCAAGTCGCCATCGTCCATTTGATCTATAATTCAGCATTATTTTGGGCACCCTGTTGCTGTTCATTCTTGTTACATGTTGTGGCCAATTTGATTTGTATCTTCTTAGTTTCTCGTCGGCTGGTTCTACTTTCAACTCTTCCAAAATTTCTTCATTCCTTTTGTGGTCAAAAGTGTGTATCCTGCTGTTCTTCTGGAAAATTTAATCTCAATTGATGTCAGTCAGTTTTAATCCTTTTGCCTGAGGGTCCAAATTTCTTTTCCATGTAGAAGAATGGGGAAAGCTACTGCATTATATAGTTTTATTCTTGAAGATTTCTGGACCATAGCCCTCCTTATAATGACTGTATCGTCAGTAGTGTCACATTTGGAGAACACCTTGCACTGTTGCTCATCATGCGTGTATATTACAAGGTGTGCTGGTGTACTGTTTCAGTAAATAGTGTTTGAACTGTGAACATGCTTTCAAGTACCCCTATGAATTTGTGAAGCCCTGAGTAGCTGATTTGTTTGCGTTTATTTCAAGTCACGTTCCGTTTTTCAGTAGCTTTCATATGGCACTATACATCACCCATAAAAATAATGAAACGCAATGCTTCATTCACGTGTTATATGACGTAAAGAGGGATTGGATGCTGGTGACGATATTTACAGTTAACGCAAAGCTCTCCGTGCGGTATTCCAAAACGGTCACGAAATTTTCTATCTTTTTAAAAACGTTCACAAAACGTTGTGGGAAAACTCATAATGCTAACTGTCTTTCAAGTATTTTAAATCTCTGTATTTGTGTAGAGAAGGCTTTTATTGCACAAAGACCATTTGAAAATCTCCAGTCTTTGCGCTGCCAGCAGAGCGGCTTTGATATTAGAAGTCATATTAGTCACATTATTGCAAGTAAAATTTATTTTATATCAAGTAATTATGGGACTAAAATTATTAATATAGTATTGTAGTAATTAATTATAATTTAATTCTCAGGATTTTTGTGGACTGGAAAGAGTCGGAACGGCGTAGGCGATACGATGATTTAGCTGCTGGCTGAACGGTCCAGGGTTTGAATCCTGTTAAGGTCAAGAGATTTTACCCTTCTCCAACACGTCCACACCAGCCCTGAGGCCCACCCAACCCCTATTCAATGGGTAGCGGGATCCTTTCTCGAGGGTAAAGCGGCCGGGGTGTGAAGTTGACCTCACACCTACATCTAGTGCCATATCTTCCTCTATATGCCTTCATGGCGTGGACAGGAACAGCTTTACCTTTACCTTTAACTTTACCTTTAGTGGTGAAAGTGAAGGGCCCCGCAGCAGACGCTACGGACGCACCGCAGCCATGAGGCTTCTTGTGCAACCCTGTGATGAAGATGATGAGATGATCATTATTTTTTTCCTTTTCCTAGTAATGGAGCACCAGTGGAAAACCAAAGAACTCGGAGAAAAACCTGTCCCAGTGCCACTTTGTCCACCACAAATCCCATATGGACTGACCCGGGATCGAACCCGGGCCTCCGCGGTGGGAGGCTGGCGGCTAACCTTTTGAGCCATGGCACGGCCTGTCTTTACCTTTACTTTCGTAGAGTGGAAGAACCTGGATGCGAAGGTTTCTGCTGTTCCTTTGTCAATGATAGGCCTACTGTCTGTAAGAAATACATAGACTTACATTCTGTAAGATCAGGACTGAAATACGTATGCAGTAATTGTTATTGGAAAACATTTATAACCTAAAAAGTAAGGGGGGATGTTGTAGCTTATCATTCCATATTTTTCTCACTCCTCCCTGTGTCAGATTTTGAAAAGTTCTCATGCATTGTGTACGAAGCCCGCTGAAACACAAATAATGTTTACAAAAATTTAACTCTGTGTGCGAATCTCACCAACGATTCAAAACATTTTTCTCAGTTCACAACTGGGGAGCAAAAGTTGTGTTCGAAAACTCTCGCGGACCGCACACATAAGTCCGGCGGTCCGCAGGTTTCCTGTCACTGCTGTATGTGTTCCGACACCGAACGTCGCGGTTGGATGGTTGGAAGTCCTGCTTCTTACACGGCAGCCCGCGTGGTCAAGTCTCAGCCGACCCGCCCGTAACCTGGCTATCCTGTGTAAAATATCTCGTGGTATTACCCAGTTACTTTCAGGCCGGTGTCAAGACAATACCGTAGTTAATCCAAGACCGCTTCTTTCAGACGCTTTCAAATTCATTTTTTTTTTGTTCGCGCTAATCTTCCTGTCATTCGGCGCTCTCCTTTCTGAGCTGGTGAATTTTGAATAAACCATAATGAAGTAGACTAAAATATTCTTTCTTTTTGGACTTCTTGACCCTTGAAGATGGGACCGATAGGTTGTCCCGAAACGTCGGTACAGAACTGCCACTCGACGCTGCGTGATATTCCAGAAGAGCGCAGATCTCATATACAGGGCGGGGGGGGGGCCTGAAATCACTTAAGCCCTTGTTGGAAGAGCCCTCTGTACCCACTGAAGAGGAGGCCTGCAGGGACCAGGTTCGGATTGGAAGCTTTGGAGGTCGGAGCGGTAGGCCTGTGTTATCTCTGCTGGGAATGTAACAGCGATTAGTGCTTAAATGTAGGGGATTCGTGGAAGCTGGTCGTACATCGACGTTCAGGCGTTGCTTAGGGCCAACGTGAGTAAGAGAGTCTGGTGAACGCATTGTGTTAGTTCTGCTGCGGTTTTTGTCTCTTGCTCTGGTACGGTATTTCCATTTGAGTGACGTGTTAATGTAAAAGGGTACGTTAAAAAAGGAGCACGGTCTTGTGTTGACCAGGAAGATATCGCTGTCACGTGACTAGGGGGTGCGCGCCCTTAGTTCCCACCACCCGGTGACGCCTGAAAGAGAAAGAAATCCGTTTCAAAAAACCTAAAATGGAACATGTATTCAGGCCACGCCGGTGGCACGCCAGGGTTCTCCTATCTTAATTAGATCACTGTGCCTCCCCCACCCCCGTCTCCCACCCTTGTGAACGAACGACGAGAATGAAAGGATATTTTTTCTCCATATTTTCGATTTAATTTGCACTAATTTACATCCCTTCCTGTATGTCGTTAAAAAAACAAGACAAGGAATGAAGAGGAGGGAGAGTGTGAGACGAATGTTATTAATATATATATATACACCAATGTAAGGGGATGAAAGCGGATGTCAGAGGGTGAAGAGAAATGAACTCATATATGTGGTGAACGTAATATGAAACCTTGACATGAGAAAAGTGGAAACCAAGTAGATCCAGCTGGCCTACGTGGCGCAGTTCGACAAATATCAAGCTGAAAGCAGCCAACTTGGCCTTGCAATATCGCTGTCACCCTAAGCCTACTGTGTCACCTAACCTGTCATAGTAGACATGTATTTGTCATACGTAGGTTATAAGGAAATGGAAACGTGTCTGTAATTGCGGTGCAATCGGTGTGGGCCTCCAAGTTGTTGCTGTTCTCATTTCAAATGGATTATGGAATTCGTTGTTCTATAAAGTCTTCTCGGGCTGATAGCCATGTCAATCACTTTCCCTGAGGATGGAGACTGAGTGTGTCTCTGAAACTTCGTGAGGTTTTTAAAAAATTGACACGGCTATCAACCCGAGAAGAGTTCATACAATTTTATCGCCGTGAAAACCTGAAGACAGAATTCATTGTTTTTTTTTCTGTGGCGTAATAGCGAAAATCGGTCCTAGGCCAAGTCGTTGTTGAGGTTTCTAGATTACACACAATTAGACACACACGCGCGCGCGCGCGCGCGCTAGGACTCCTCTGAGCGAGTGATTAGCGTGTCTCAAAGGCCGCTACCTAAACACACGCAAAAAAACACAAGTGACGAACGTCTATGCCCTCAGCGGGATTCGAACCTGCGATCCCAAGAATCAAGCGACCGTAGATGCACTCCTTAGACTGCACAGCCACTGTGACGACGAAAATCATTTTTAAATGTTTTGATTTCTTCAGAGCCTGCTTAGGTTACGAAATCACAATGCTGTCTCTGTGTGTTATTTCGCGCACGTATCTAACAAGGTGGACGGTTTACATGAAATTTGGTATGGCATTTACGCCATCGGATGATGTTTGAAGCCCGTAATTGCTATATGTACTAAAATCGGTATAAACGAACACGACGGACGCACAAGTCTGTGAAGCTGGAGGGACGCTGGCGACACTGAATGTAACGTTCTGAAATGATCTAAGGTGGTAACAACTTTTGTTCCCGCGCGGGTTGTATAGAACGTAAAAGAAACAACACAGTGGCTCTGCAGAAACCACATTTCTTCAGCCTTCAGTTTCTTAGCAATAGCTAATATTGTAATTGGAACTATGATTATGACATTTTGGATGAGTCTGTATTATAAATGCGCCTTCAAATTCTTGGTGCAAATATGTTAGAAATCTGAAATTAGACACTTGGCGATGACGCAAAGTTTTAGGCTTATATTGAACAATTTTAGTAATATGTATTTAAGTAATAAGGTCTCCGCAAAACAACAACGATAATATATTATTATTATTATTATTATTATTATTAGCAATAATAGCAGTAACGGGCCTAATAATCAACGCACTCGACTTCGACAGGTCCTTTGGAAGTGGATGGAAGGCTGGGGACTGCAGTCATTTGGTTTACGGAAGGGACAACTGGCGGGTTCTTGTGAACACGATAATAATTTCTCGGGTTCCGTAGAATGGGGGGTAATTTGTTGCGCAAGAAGGGCACGGCTGCGTGTAATAATAATAATAATAATAATAAACACTAAAGAGTTTAATATTGCAGACAGCGCTATATGCACCATTAACAGCAGGCGCGGAGTAGCTGCGACACTGTATACCCTAGAAACATGGTTTGTTTCAGGTGTATAAGTGTGAATACCCTGCATAAAGGCGATGATGATGATGATGGTGGTGGTGATGATGATGATAATGATGATGATGATAATTCGGTTCAATTCAGTGTGTATTTCTGAACCGGCAGGCTTAACAACACAAGTGCTTATTAAAAAACCAGCACAAAGACAAATAAAACACAAAAAGCAGTACAAATACACAAAAACAAAACACTAAACAGACAAAATAAAAACAATATTGCAGAAAAGAGCAATATAAAAGAAGTACTGGGGCAAAACCCTATATCCTGAAAAAAGCATAGAAAAGTTAATTTTATTATAATAATAATGATAATAATAATAGTAATAATAGTAATGAAAGCGACAGGCCTCTGACGACGACGACGACGACGACAACGACAACAACAACAACAACAACAACAACAACAACAACAACAACAACAACAACGTGACTTCGTTACACAAAAGGTGTAGGCCCGGTTCGTACTTAAGTAATTTCCCTTTGGTTAAAGAAAGTTAGGAAAGCGGACCACCCAATGACAAACCGACAGTCTGCTACGCTGCAGAGCAGCG
This sequence comes from Coptotermes formosanus, assembly GCA_013340265.1. Classification (NCBI taxonomy): domain Eukaryota; kingdom Metazoa; phylum Arthropoda; class Insecta; order Blattodea; family Rhinotermitidae; genus Coptotermes; species Coptotermes formosanus. The sequence continues at coordinate 2,164,145 of BLKM01000358.1, forward strand.
AGAACACTGCCATGTGTAGAGGAATTCGTTTTGAAAACTGTCCATCGCAGTCACTGAACAGAACACATGCATCTGTTTAGCTGCGAACGTGCACGGGCTTGTCAAAGTAAACTCACACGGACGTGCGCCAGGTACTTCAAACACACGAGCAAGGATTGCAAAGCACGAGTCTGTCCTGGCTTTCTGCCAAGTTCCTATTTTTTTAAACAGTCTACCGCGGTTAACATTTTCTTCTGCTCTTTACGGTTTCCAATTAATTCTGGTATTGGAAGCAACACAAAAGAAACTTCATTAAGTTATTGGTTTCCTATTTTGGTTTCTTATTTTCGCGTCCGGATGATTATTTTTCAGAAGCTGTAAATATGAATTCTTTCTTTCTGTGTACAAATTTAATTATGGTCACCCATAAGAGAAAGACATTTTTTCTGTTCCAACGAGATACAAATAAAGCACCTTCATTTCTCTGTACGGTGCAGACGAAGCAACATCTGAATAGCGCACGTCGGTATAACATCCGTGTAAGTCAACCGGTTGACACAGTAAGCTTTTGCGGAATGTGGAGGTCAAGTAGATGTCAGTTCTTCTTCGTATTGGGGGTCCGAAGTTGAAATCCCGGCTCAAGAACCTGCTGTCCTGAGTGAGGTTTGTGTGAGTGTTCTCACCAGATAGCACTTCAAGTTAGGCCACGGTTGCTTTCCACTCCGTTACTCGCTGATTCTCGTGACGCCAGTCGTCAGTATAGAATTTCGACTGCTCTTGGCGCCGTTAAGTAAATCACAAATAAACAGAAACCGTAGGTTAAATTGTCCCTTGCATCCAGCGAGGGTGTAGGTGGATAAGAGGGCAGCTTCACACCTCGGCCACTTTAACCCGGGGATCCACTGAATTGGAGGCTGGCGGACTCGAAAGACGGTCTGGGCAATTGTCCCTGCTTGCTTTCAAAGGCCACTTTCGGCTTTGCAGGTCGTAGCCTCGTCGCCGTATCGACGACGGTATCCCATACATAAAGGTATTAAACAAATAAATAAAATTGTAATTCTGTATGACATTCAGAGGCCAATTCATTTATGCCTACGTCCGTGTTACTTAAGCGTAAATACTTGCAAAGTCTTAAGACGATGTGGTTGGTTACTGCAGTGCCCTCTTCAGTGTCCTGAAATTTCCGTCGTGTACCAGACAAGGTGAATCTTTATGTGGCGAGAGATGGAAGTATTCATTTAGTTGCGGCTTGACCATCCTGTGTATTAGACACAGACTGCAGCGCTCTCGCACGCTACGTAGCTACACGCGTGCTAATATTGTACAGTTAGCTACAAGCATGTTTTAAGTTTCGTGGGGTATGACATCGTGACTGTTGGTAGTTACCGACGTTTCGAAGGAAGTTGCTGCTTCTGTGGTCTAAGAAGGGTACACATCTTGAAGTCGGAGGCAGCAAGATCATCCGAAATGTCGGTAACTCTTTACCAGTTGACACGGTGTCATATCCCAGAATGCTTGACTGTTCATCAGTACGGCTGTGAGAACCGCAAATATCGCAGCTGTTTACGTGTTCAGTTTAGCAGTGAGGGATGCACTTTATCTGTCGTGGCGATAGACGCATATCGTGTTCGTCTCCTTGCACACTTCACCATCACTGGGCAATGTGGCCCTGCACAAGGTAAGCCGGAGCGGGCGGGACGGCGTAGTCTGCACAGCGACTCGCTGCGGGCTGGACGGTTCTGGCGAGATATTTCGCACCCGTACAGATCGGCCCTGGGGCCCGTCCAGCCTCCTATACAATGGGTACCGCGTCGTTCTCGGGGGTAAGGCGGCCGGGGCGTGGCGTTGGCCAGCCACCCCCATCTATGGCCGAGGTTAAAGAAAGGATAGAGCTGAACCTCTTCTCTACCTCTGGGCCTTCATGACGCGTTACAGGGTGAACTACAAAGAACAGTAATGCGCAAGGTGACGGCTCGTGCAGGAAGCCCGTGAATTGGATGGATTTGTCGTAATTTGTTATTACGCAGTTCAGAATCTGGCTTCGCGCGTCTTCCTGTCACCAATCTGCCCAGTTACTGAACAGTGTACAATTTCAGCTTCATTTCGTACTTTTCGTTTTTGCTTGCTTCCTTTTAAGCGCGTTTGCAAAATTGCGAAAAGCGACTCTTAGCTTCGTCATGTGTGTGTCTGTCTGTCTGTCGGTCCGTCCGTGTGGAACAGCTCGGTTCCCACTGGAAGGATTTTCGTGAAATTTGATATTTGAGTATTTTCCGAACATCTGTCGAAAAAATGCAAGTTTCGTTAAAATCTGACAAGAAGAACGGGTACTTTACATGAGGACCAGTTTACATTTATGATCATGTCTTGCTGAATTCTTATTAGAATGAACAATTTTTAAGACGAATTTGTAGAGGATATCAAAACACACATTTCCTATATTCATTAACTTATTTACCGAAAATCGTGCCGTTTATGAGATGACGTTGAAAAATATGGTACAGCCAGACAGGCCACAGATGACAATGTAATACGGCGCACGCGCATTGCATGCTGAATAACGAAGGCTACAGACACACACTCATAATATTTAATACTTAACTGCTTTTCCACGGCCTCAGTGGTTACACGAACGCGCCTCAAATTTATGTTTATAGGCCTACGTACTTTGCCTGTCTTGTTACATTTCCCAGTAGTCAAAGTACAGGGTGCTCGTTGTGAAAAGCAACCAAACTAGAAAGTGCTGTATGGTTATGTACGATACAGTAATCAACGTGTACAACACTATACGTAATCTTAAAGAGTACTTCTGGGCAGAGTATAACGACTTACAACTAAATAATGCTTTCCAGCGGAAAGCATAAAAATAAGACCAGTGTTCATTGATCACAACATACCACGCCACTCTGTTGTGACACTGATAAATAACTGCTATGCACCTGTCTGGTTCTCAGATTCGACCACTTGCCCCGTCAGTAATGCTACAGGTTATTCGATACCTGCCCGATCTCTCACATGGAGCATACAGGGACTTTGAAGTTCGGGTTGTGTAATAAAGTGGACACTGTGCCCTGTGCACGTGTTTTGTCTATGGCCGATTATAACAATGTTCCACGTGTGACAGCAATGCATTTCCACCCTTTCAGAAGAAGGCGATGTGAATATTCGTGCATATTCTTTGCCAGTTATTAGAGGCAGCGTTACATTACTTTCACAGTGTATACTATTAAATAAAGAAATATTGCGATAAGCCCGAATTCGTTCGTTCGTTCGCAGTCCTTACCCCTTCTACCTACTCACAGTAGGTGTAAGAGGTTGTTTATTTTCACTTGGTCACACTCAGATACACACCACAGTCGGTAGGACTCCTCTGGACGAGGGATCGGCCCGTAGCAGAGACCTCTACGTGACAATACAAACACTGACAAGAGACAGACATCCATGCCTCCTGCGGGATTCGAGCCTACGATCCCAGGAAGCGCTCGGCCGCAGACCTACGCCTTATACCGCGCGGCCACTGGGATCGGCCCGAATTTGTGTTGAATGTAGATTTCGTGCTACTATCTAGTGCCGAGTAAGTGTAACGGGGTGGTGCTTAATTACGCATAGGAACACCTGTACCTTTTACATTAACCCTTTAAAAACGAAGCGTATTTTTTTATATAAGGACTCAGTGCGTACCGCGCTGTAAACACTCTCCACTTCGGTTATATAAAACCAGTCTCTTAATGTTTTACAGGGCAAAAGTTGCTGTTTGTTCTGAGATCAGTACAAAACACATAAACGCAATGTGGACACCACGTACAATTTTTTAATGTTAAACCTGGCGGTACGTAAAGTTACCGCTAGGCTTTAAAAGGTTAAAGGCAGTTTTAACTGTCCTTCCTAGCTGTTCTTGCCGTTCTTTTTCTTCACGTGTGCCGTGTGTTGAGTTAGCCCCAGTGGAACGCATGACAATGAAGAAATGCGCCTGCGCTGGTGACGGAGGTATTGGCTGGCGAGTCGCTCCTCAGTGTGTCAACATTAAATCCTTTTAGTAATTACTGCCACATTTCCTTGCTATATGGCTAGGCGGACTGTAATTACAGATGGCGCGTGGCCGAGCTTTATCAGAGTAATGGCTGGGTGCCCTGATGTTTTCTCTCCCTTGGATGAGGGGAGGGTTGCAATAATTAGCAAGCCCTACATGAATAATGGCCATTACGGCTTGGTTAGGGTGTTCTAGTATATGCGGCACTTGGCCGGTTATATATGATACTGTGCAAGAACACGGGCTTTGCCCCCCACTATCTCTCCACCACAACCCTACGGCACGTTTTTTTAAACTTACCCACGTTTTTAATGAGAAGCGAAAGGAAACTGTTGAGAAATCAATGGATGTGGAGGCAGGTGTGATGAATACTGACCGAAGAATTATTTGCATGGCTTTATTAACCTTTTAAAGCCTAGCGGTAAATTTACGTACCACCAGGTTTAACATTAAAAAATTCTACGTGGTGCCCACATTGCGTTTATGTGTTTTTACGGATCTCAGAACAAACAGCAACTTTTGCCTTATAAAACATTAAGAGACTGGTTTTTATAACCAGGGTGGAGAGTGTTTACAGCGCGGTACGTACTGAGTCCTTATATAAAACACATGTGTTTCGTCTTTAAAGGATTAATGTTCACTAATTTTCCAGTGGTCCCTCTCCTATGTAAAAATGACTAAAATGTACACTATTTTGAAAAGATAGACCCAACAGGGTACATTATTAAAGGTTGTTGATTTATTTAAGATCCGAAATGTTTCGGATAATCGCCATCCTCAGGGATCGTACGGCTGCCTACGTATAGGAAGATGTCCAGACCGTACGTTTTGAAATTAAGTAAAATATAGTTGAGAAAATGAAAATTGGAGTAACAAAGACTGCTGTAAAGTTCTGTATTTAAAATATTACGTATAAAATGGTAAAATATGTGTCAGTCACCATATATACAAGTATATACACATGCATACAGCAACAACTGCACTGTAATTAGATACAATGATAAACAACGTGTGGTAAACCTGCTACATGTTTCGGCCTTTCTCGGCCATCTTCAAGGAGGCATTCAATAGAGGAAAATACATTGATGGCCAGTTATATCATAGATGTGCAGTAATAGATTTAAAGTACAGGATATTAAATGGTTTACAAATTTTTAAAAAGTATAATACAGAAATTTCTGCAGTAGACGTTTGTTTGCAATTCAAATAATAACTATTACGATATGCATTCCGTAATATACGTTTTTTAAAAATTTCGTAACCATTTTCGCGAACGTCAAAGTCTGAACGTAAGCGTAACTTGTTAGTCGTTGACTAAACTATAAATTATTCCTAAGCAGGATATTAATTTCGTAAATATGCATCCGAATATTTTAAGTAGTGTACTGCTGTGCCATAAGCCGTGAGAGCCTTCGGTGAACTCAGATATTCTGGATACATTATCTTACACATCTTTATTGGCACCTGTCAAAGACAGCGATGTAAAGCCAAAAAAACAAAACTTCCTACATCTGTTCCAGTGACCCGGAATGAAGGAGGCAGGTCATGACATAACGCTGTATACGAAAAATCGGAAATCTGGTGCAGCCCTCAGATGTTCCTTCACATTACACTGCTTAACAATCTCCGTGGTAGAGGTGTGTACACCATAAAGGCATAGGATGGGAAGGAGGTGTAGCTCCACATATTCTTAACCTCAGTGCTAGATAGAGGTGAGTGGTCATTGTCATACCCGGTCACTTTACCCCGGAGAAAACGCGCAGGGCACCCATTGAGTATGAGGATGGATGTGCCACAGCCGGTTTGGACGTTTCAGAGGAGTGCAGAATCTCTTTTTCCTGCCAGGAATCCAATCACGATTCCACTGCGGTCTATCCGGCAGCCTTAGTCACCATACCTGCGGTTACTGCTGAAGTTAAGAGTGAGTGGAATTGTAAGTTATATCTCCTTTCCTCCGTATGGTGTTGTGGTGTACACAGGGCAACTTAAACTGTGTGTACGTACCTGCGACAAGCGATCTGCAGAAACTAGGTGCCTTGGGACTTCAATCCAGCAGCGTTGTTATACTGCAATGGCTGGTACTCGGAACTAAAGTGCAGTTGCTCCTGCTTCTAGGCAGAACGCTGTGAAGAACTGTAAGATCTTTCCTTCTTAGTCCTTCCCTCTTCTACCTACCTGTTCACAGCAGGTGTCGAGGGTTTTTGTTCTTTCACTTGATCACACTCAGACACACACCACAGTCGGTAGGATTCCTCTGGACGAGGGATCAGCCCGTCGCAGAGACCTCTACCTGACAACACAAACACTGTGCAAGACAAACAGCCATGCCCCCGGTGGGATTCGAACCAACGATCCCAGCAAGCGCTCGGCCGCAGGCCTACGGCTTAGACCGCGCAACCACTGGGATCAGCAGAATTGTAAGGTGCGTGTAAGTAAAGCTGCACGCGTTCTAGACTTTGATTTTAGATAGAAGTGGGCCTCAGTATCCATTCAGGAGACTGATTGGTCTTCCGGTGGGTTGGGCGTTGTGGATAAAGAAAATTTGTTACTGGAAATTTGAACAAGGGAGAACAGACGTGGACCGCAGTCTTTTAGTATTCTTCCGCCACTTTAGTCTAATTTCGCTGGTTTAAAAAGTGTTATTTCAATTTGTTTACTTTTTAGAATTGCGTGTCTGATATTGCGTAACTTGAAATCGCTGAAGTCGACCAGTGTCTGTATAGGCCTACTGTAAAGCGTGTAAGACATAACCTGAAGATGGTGATAACATGTTGTTGGGTCCACCTACCAGACTATACGGTGTTATAATTCAGAAGACAGCTGTATAAATTCACCTCATATATTATCCACCGTCGCCGTGACATGAACTAGTACCTCGCTGCCAAGTTCTGGACACAGGAATGCAACAAATTGACTGAAGGCACGCTATCTGTCTTGCATCTTCAGACGTGTGTCATTAGGCGGTAACAAGGCACATGATGGCGGGTGCCTGTCTTGAGGAGCAATTGGTCATGCCACACTCTTGTTAAGCTCATTATCAGCCTCGTAGCTTACTCATTTATAATCCGTGTCAACAGACCGCCGCCATTGTCTGGCTAGCCTTTGACGTAACTCTGTTCACTTCTGTTTCATATAAGGTAAAGCAATCCCATTACAGGCCTGTACAGGCCCTTAGGGTTCCAGCAGGTTGAGACTGCCAGATTTCTAGACAATCGGCACTTGAAGGTGGTAAGGTTGTCAGCCCTACGCACCGGCCGCGTTTACCCCCCCAGGAAATATTCCTGGTACTCATTTCTGTTAGAGGCTGAGTCGACTCCAGGGCCATAGTGCGACCGAAAGGATTATGCCAATGAAAAATTCCAAATCGAACCCGCGCCCTTCCGGTTTGTAGCGCAGTGCCTCAACCAATTGTGCCACCGCGGCCGTTTCTGTTTCATGTATCCTCCCAGAAATCCCTGGCAAGAAAGCTAATCTTAATATCCTTTTGCAATTCATATCTGTGACGAGGAAGTACGCTCGTCATGGAATTGTTGTTAGACACTTGTCTGCCTATGTTCAAGTCCACCAAATGAACTCGCGTTGAAGAATTAATATTTGACCATATTTCTGTTTGTCAGCCCACATATTTCTTCTCTGAACTTCGTTACAAGACAGTCTAAATCTGTAGCTACTTCAGTTTGGGTTACACATATTTTCTAAATACGCTGTTTTGTGTTTTGTACGGCCAGACCAAAGGACGTCGACCTCGCAAAGCGCAAGTCGGCGTCCCTTGGTCGGTTTACCCATTCCTGCACACGAAAAACACATTGCTTGCTACGAAACGGAAACCTTATGGTAACGGTAACGAGGATTGTGCTGACGCTAACGGCTTGCCTGTCTCCGCTGAGGGTCTTACCGTGCACATGCTAACGACTTCTGCTACAAAAGGCACAGTGTCCTCTCGTCGCGCGCCCGCCCCGGCTAACTTCGGTTGGTTGGATGAGTGTCCGGGGTTTGAACTCAGAGTGGATGGAGCTGAAGGCCTTTCTGACCCTGGCGGGGAGTCGCGTTTACTGAATGCCTCCATTAGTGGGAGGGGTAGATTGGATGCCGTTCCCCGTCTTTTAATTATACTCTGGTATTCCCCTTACAGTTGACCGGCACTGATGGTCGCTCGTTTATTGCACATACAAATTTAGCAGCGTAGGCAGAAACAGCAGCGTTTTAAAATTTATCACATTTCACGTGTAAAGCACAAGAAAAATATTCGTTGTTGTTTATTGAATTTTCAACATACCAGCATTTATTTCAAATAAGTCATGGATTCTATTAATACTTACAGTTTATATAGTATGACGCTGTTTGATACTGTGAGTTGTTTTTAATGAAACTGATTTATTTCCATCCCAGCTTCTTGCACAGTAGAGTTTATACTCGGCGGATGGAAACCAAAATTCATTTCACCTCATAACTTTGAATAAAGACCCGCACTACCAACTTTCAGTGTGTCAAGAAGTTTTGTAACAAATGCGAACAGACACGGTGTTCACGTTATGCGTTCATTTTATAGACTTCATGAGAACCTAGCGAGAACAATCGCCGAGCTGTCCTTGTTCTGTCAGGAACACTTAGCTAATGACGAGATGGGTTACCTTTCGCGCACTGCAGTGGTAATGAGCGCATTGGAGAATAATGGGTAGGCTATGAATACAACAGGATTATACCTAGACAAACAGCTAGAAAATTTGTAAAAAGAGCCTGAAAGTTAAACCCGGACATTTCTTTATCATTAGAAGCCGAAGCTAAAAAGAATGACAAGTCTTGAAACGGAAAGACCGAAAGCTTACGTAAACTCGATAATGTGGGATTGTGTTGGAGTGTTATACAGAGTGAGTCAAAATTCATTGTGTAACTATGCTACTAGTGATAAAACCGCCACATTCTTAGCATTAATGTTACAACAGACTCATATTTAGACATGTGTCTACAAGCACATGGCAGCCATTTCCATCGTTTGATATAACTGAGATATAAATGAGAAATGTGCTTCTATTAATGCACAGGGACTGTCTGAATGTATTTATCGTTTACGGCAGTGCGCAGTGACTTTTGGTTCAGTCTGCAATGCACCGATAGTGCGAGGTTCACTGGAATGTTATATATGTCCGATATTGTGATTCCTGTTAGTGTTATATATGTCCGGTATTGTGATTCCCATTGGTGTTATATATGTCCCGTATTGTGATTCCCATTGGTGTTATATATGTCCGGTACTGTGATTACCATTGGTATTATATATGTCCGGTATTGGGATTTCCATTGGTGTTATATATGTCCGATATTGTGATTCCCATTGGTGTTATATATGTCCGATATTGTGATTCCCATTGGTGTTATATATATGTCCGGTATTGTGCTTCCCATTGGTGTTATATATGTCTGGTATTGTGATTCCCATTAATGTTATGTATGTCCGATATTGTGATTCCCATTAATGTTATGTATGTCCGATATGGTGATTCCCATTAATGTTATATCTATGTCCGATATTGTGATTCCCATTAGTGTTACATATGTCCGATATTGTGATTCCCATTAGTGTTACATATGTCCAATATTGTGATTCCCATTAATGTTATGTGTGCCCGATATTGTGATTCCCATTGGTGTTATATATGTCCAATATTGTGATTCCTATTAGTGTTATATATGGCTGATGTTATGATTCCCATTAGTGCTGTATATGTCCAACTTAAGTTCCATTAGTTTTGTGTATGTTCAGTGTAAGTTCCGTTAGTGTTGTGTATGTCTAATGTAAGTTACACTAGAGCATTATATTTTCTCCGATATTGTCTGTTGGGGTGTATATATATTCCAATGTTGGGAGTTCCATTGAAGTATTTTACTTGCTTTAGGGTGTTAGAAAGATTCGAGACCGTTTGCTGGTTTGGAAGGGAAAGTTCCAGTTTTGTTTAATTGTCTTCCTGTGTTATTACTACTGCGATTTTGTGTACCTGTGCTGTTTGTGTTTGCATTGGCAGATTATTCGAACGTGATATTCAGCCTCTAAGACTGAAACTTTATTAAATGTACAGAATTATGCACGAAAGGCCGATTTGCTGCAATTTGAAACCCGACAGTGTATATTGACTCCCGAAGATTTAGTTCTGTCGTCACACTAAACACTCTGGCTGTTAACAAAGACCAGCCGGGTGCTGCTGTTTCGGGAAGTAACCGCTAGTTTTCGGAATCAAAGGAAATATATCCGTGACACTGGGCAAAATGGTGTTTTCCAGTGGATAGCCGCGTGGTACGTATATATACCACTGTGCTTTAAAGGGCGTGAAGAATATCATTATACTAGCATACAATCATTTTCTGAGTAGGACGTTGTTTAAGATTTTGGTCGTCTGGACGTGACATCGTGCATACTGGCATAGGTGTGTATATATGAGTGTTTCCTACGAACTTGCCGTCATTTTTAGAGTAGTCCAAGACTACCCTGGGTATTCTGCAGATGGAAGCAGAAAGTTTCTAGTAGACATTTCTACCTTCAGCTATACCAGTCTAAAAGGCGTCATATACCATAAGATGAGGAATTACAAAACCGATGAGAGAACCTAAAATCTGACTTAACCTTTTAAAGCCTAGCGGTAACTTTACGTACCACCAGGTTTAACATTAAAAAATTCTACGTGGTGCCCACATTGCGTTTATGTGTTTTGTACGGGTCTCAGAACAAACAGCAACTTTTGCCTTATAAAACATTAAGAGACTGGTTTTTATAACCGAAGTGGAGAGTGTTTACAGCGCGGTACGCACTGAGTCCTTATATAAAACAGATACGCTTCGTCTTTAAAGGGTTAATGTAATTAGTCGTCATTAATTACCGAAGTGTTCATTGTTTCCTTATTATACAGAATACAGGAAGATAAATCATTTGAACACAGCAATAATGATGTTTCAGTCCCCGTCTGTTGGTAACACTGGTTACTAATGTGGCTCAGGGTAATTATACTCGACGGCCGTCACATTAGTATTCATAGTGTTACTTTGCAGTCTTATGCTGTATAAATAAACGTAAAGGCCATCAGGACGCAACCTCATAAAGTAAACTGATCAGCTACGTTACACGCCACGACGTGTTTCTACTTACCGTGAGGCCATAATCACGTGGCTGACAAGTTATGCGCATTCATCGAATTGAAATCACATGGTTTTGAATGTGCTCATACGGTTATGTAAAATAGTGTAGCTGGAAGTAAGAATGCTGAAACAGAATGGTTGTTCCTTCTATTACCTTCGTACTACAGCTCTATGAAGTAGTCAGTTCTGCTATTACGCGTGTTTCGTTAACGCAAATTGACTATAACGCGACTGATGAATAGGTGAACGTTGTTTGTAAAACGCGAATTTTGGCATACGCGTGTTCGCTGTTACGCGATTTCAGTGATCGGTGTGAAGGTATAAGGTTGGAGGGCGAGCAAACTTTTTTTTTTCTGATCTGACCATATTTTTATTACGCAGTTTTCTGGAACACGAAGTCTGAAAAAAAAGCAACTATCGCGTTACAGCAGTACTGACTGCGTCTCAAAATAACAGGCAAGATATACAGGGTGATTCAGGCGGAAAGGTTAACATTTTGAAAGGGGATAATATTGGTCATTGTGAGGAGAAAAAGTTCGTATGAACATGTGTTTAATTGTAAAAGGTTACCGAGATATAGCTGTTTGAATCTACAAGTACAAAAGCTTTGTGAGTGGTAACAAACAAAGAGAAATTACTGTTAATTATATCAGTTTTATTTTAATGTTTAAATGAAAAATTTGTTACACGGAAATGACAAATCTGTTGCAGTTCGCAGTACATAGTCGAAAATCCTACCGTCATCCTCAGTGTAATTGGATACTCGTGTGCGAGGATCACGTGTTCGTCTGAATTGATTTCCACGTTTCTTTATGCGGGCAGTAGCATCCAAAATACGAGCGAGCAATTCGTCTCGTGTATCCACCTTTCTTTTGTAAACTGCTCTCTTCATCCAACCCCACAAACAAACATCTAACGTAGTTAGGTCTAGAAATTCAAACAGCTCTGTCTCGGTAACCAGTCAGAATTAGACATTTGAACCACTTTTCTCACAATGACCGCTACTATCACCTCTCAAAATATTGACTTTTTCTCCTGAATCACCCTGTATTTAGCCCTTATCTTTGTAGTAAGAGAAAAAATGTTTCACTATTCTTGATTTTTATCAATACTAGCTACTGTACATAATGTTATCTGTAAACTGACATGCTTGGTTTTAATTCGTTAATGGGTTGTAACTTGTTAAGATACAGCCTTCTGACGTTCTTATACAATGTCGAAACACATAGACGTGTGTAATGTAATTTGTCTGCATGTGTTATAGGGTTGTGACCTGGTGCTTTTTATGGTTACTGTTAGTGTCTGGACCTCTACACCGCAACATAGAAGAGGCTCGAACTAAATAAAATAAAGTAAAGTAAAGGAAACTAAAGTAAAAATTAGTGTCCGATAATTCTGAACGTACCATAATGTCTTCTTACATGCGGTTAATCCCAAGACAGTGTGTTTTCAGAACAATTCTTTGAAAACTCTGTGTGTTACGTGGCTTCTTGTGGCGGTACGTCACAATTTGACTGAACCGGAGTAGCGTAGTCGGCTGGTAGGTCCAGGGTTCTAATCCCCGTCGGGACAGGAATTCATTTCTACTCCAGAACGTATAGACCGGGTCTGGGGTTCTCTATCGGGGACGAGGCGTAGTGCTGATGTTAAGAGTGAGTGAAGCTCTGGGGTTCTTTCTCACAGACGAGGCGTAGTGCTGAGGTTAAGAATAAGTGGAGCTATACCTCTACTCCCTCTATATTCCTTCATGGTGTGGACATAGGAAACTTCTTACCGCTTCCCAAAATAAATATAATTCATGTTAGAAATTTAATTGGATCGAAGTGTTGAAGCTGTGAAGAGAGAAAGGAATAATAGGGTCAGGATTACCGTCGTCTGGAATATGACATCGCCGTCGCCGCCGCCTTCAGTACCTCACATCTGTGCCCAGTGGCTTCCTGACAGGGACGCGGCTGTAACAGCTGCCCTGTAGACGTGCGGGAACGCTTTGAAGAAATCTGCCACCTCTTCCTTATGCTTGAACCTTGGTACATAAGCTACACCTCGGTGGTAAGTGACCTCTGAGCCCTGGCACCCCTCTTGCCTCAAACTGAATGTAACCCTTGATTGCCACCCTGCATCCAATCATCTCTTCTCTTGTAACAAGGATTACAATTAATTTTATAATAACCCGCCCTTTCCTTTTGATGAGTTGACTCACACCCCGTTTCTTGCATGAAAACAGAGAGAAAGAGAGAGGAGCTAAGCTAACCTAGCTTGTGATAGCTTTCGTCTGTTCTTTATTATGTCCTGCAACACCATTTCAATCCAAGCGTATTGGATGTATTAGCAGCAAGCAACGAAGACGCATTCTAACAAGGCAAAGCAGGACGGCGATGTTGATGATAGAAAATGAAGCACTGTGCCCCCATATAGATAATGAGAAGGAGAAACAGAGAGCGATAATGAGGAAGAGAGGAAGAAGAGGGTGATATAGAAAGAAGAGGGAACGGTCGGGCCGGGGGGGGGGGGTGCCAGTAATTATGGCCTGTGTGAGTGTGTATGGTGTAAGCTACACTTGAGTCCTAGCAGATAATTAAGCAAACAAGCACCAAAAGCGCCTCCTGGCTTTGCTGGCCGCGCCGCGTCAGCTGCACCAAGCTCGTCCTCTAATTTAAACTTCCCCTGTCCCTCCCCGATCTCTGTCTCTCTCCTTCTGTATAAATAACCGCCACACCCGCGAATTCATTACTTTATGCTGCTAGCAGTAGACTAAGGGGTTTATATAGCTTAGTTTGCTGATGCTTTACCATGTTATTGTCCTCCCTCCTCCCCCCTCCACGTCTCTTAAAAACAACTTTGTTGTTTTTTATGCCTACGTTTGTTTGTTTGCTTGTTGCAACGTGTATTTTATTCTGTTCCTATTTACGCGTAATACTGTTCTTTTGTTTTTTCACGTTAAGCCTTTATAAACTGGGACTATGTTAAGCCATGTTTTCATTGTTTCTTCTACACGTATGTGAAGGTATGTTTATTTACTCCGAAGTTACTGGCATGTTTTCTGAGTAACAACTGCACACATGTTTTCTTCATTTTTATTGTTTAGAATTAAAGTTAATGTAGATCTTGTAAATATTTTAATAATTTTTAGTATCATGTACTTTCCCTTATCGTATTAGCCGGAACACAGTTTACTAAACATGTAATTTATTTCTGTTTACATCGTTGCAACTGGGGTGGTGATTATTACTGCTATATTTATGGGAGGAACTGTGTTTAAAAGAGAACAATCTGTAGCAGCAGTCCCATATTTACAGGCTACGTTGTCTGCTATGCTCTTTGCCTATCGCGGAACAAACAAGGTCAGTTCGTGAGGTTCGTACCCTCTGTTGGTCATTGGCCTTCGAGAAACGGGCCTTGTGTATTGTGACAAACAGTACGTGAATTTAGGTATTTAGGAAGTCCATTAACCCTTTAAAGACGAAGCGTATCTGTTTTATATAAGGACTCAGTGCGTACCCCGCTGTAAACACTCTCCACTTCGGTTATAAAAACCAGCCTCTTAATGTTTTATAAGGCAAAAGTTGCTGTTTGTTCTGAGATCCGTACAAAACACATAAACGCAATGTGGGCACCACGTAGAATTTTTTAATGTTAAACCTGGTGGTATGTAAAGTTACCGCTAGGCTTTAAAAGGTTAATTCCGGTGCTGCGAAGTTTGAAGAATAAAACATTTTTTTTTTACATATAGAAACTTCAGTGGAATGATTTACACAGACTTGATAAAAATATGGAGGTGTACGTATTTGAACCTACACAACATGGCGATAAGATCAGCCGTGAAATACGTCAGTGGGACGTTGACGTGCGTGACGGAGACAAAAAGCGTAAGACCACGAAGAGCCGTAATGAAAGGTCGCAGGTGGATGCAGAGGCTTAGACAAAAACTGAAATTATGTTCGTGTTATTGTGGAGTGGCTTGGCGTTTAAGGCCATTTATTTGGGATTTGTCCATCCTATGACGTCTCGGAAGTGGGTTCGACCTCCGTTTCCAGGTGGACCTCTGGTTAGAGCTGCTGTCCGACCCTGGACCCGTCTGCATGCGGAAGTGTAGTCCACTTCGTAAATGTTGTAGTGTTTGTGTAAAGAAAGTAGGATGGTGGGGATACATCCACATAAATAGTCTTACGTGCTGTTTTATAAGGATTCCGTTCCTCTGGGAAACGTACTGTCATTTTGCCAGTACCTGTCAACCCTAGAAGATGTCACCGTGTTCGCTGAGATCCAATTATCCATTGACGCAGCGTCATATATGAGAGGAACGGAATCCTTAGATGCACCGCTGCGAAAATCTTTAACGTCGCATTGTTTCTGTGAAGTTTGAAACATAGTACTTCATAATATGGAAAAGCCTGTAAGGGACTAGATGCTTGAAGACAAAGGACTGACGACGTGTTTTGGTTCCAAGGGAGGAAGTATGAATGGGGTAGTTTACATAACGAGTCGTCGTCGCAGTCCTTCCCTCTTCTACCTACTCACAGTAGGTGTGGAGGTTGTTTATTTTCACTTGATCACACTCAAGACACACAGCACAGTCGGTAGGACTCCTCTGGACGAGGGATCGGCCCGTCGCAGAGACCTCTACCTGACAACACAAACACTCACAAGAGACAAACGTCCATGGCCCCGGTGGGATTCGAAACCGCAATCCCAGCAAGTGAACGGCCGCAGACCTACGCCTTAGACCGCGCGGCCGCTGGGATCGGCTTATGTAATGAGAATCTTCATAATTTGTACTAGTACGTACTGACACTCGTATAGTCATGTTGATCAAATCAGGGAGGATGGAATAGGCTGGGCATGTAGTAGAGGGGCGTAATGGGAAATGCGTACAAAATTTTACTTGGGTAAAGTGGACGGGAGAGATCACATGGAGGGGCGAGAGGTGTGGACGGGAGCATAGTATTAAACTGGACAGTGTGGGAGAGTGTGGGCTGGGTTGCATTTCTTTAGGCCAAGACAAGTCCAGTGACGGTCTGTTAGGAAGACAACTGTGAACCTTCTAATTCCACAACGGGAGGGGGGGGGGGGGGGGGGGGGGGGGGGTGGAATTTCTGGTTCGACTGATCTTGTAACAATGGAGGGGTTGTTATTCAGCAGATTATGCATACTTGTAAGTGAAGAGATGATTGGACCATGATGGGTAGAGAAAGCAAGGAATAGCAAATATACCGAAGAAGAATGATTGAAAGACCAAGAAGAAGCAGAGAATATTTTTAGACTGGTTGCCAACGTACGTCATACGAGTATACAGGCAGATGCCGTATTGACACTGCTCGATTCTGACTCAAGAACGTCTCACAGAGAAGCTGTGCACAGGACATAACCAGATTTCACGCCCCTAACTGCTGTGGTGCCGATCCCGGCGGCCATGCAGTCTAAAGCGTCGGTCTGCGACTGCTGGATTTCTGGGATCGCGGGTTCGAATTCCGCTGAGAACATGGATGTTCCTCTCCTGTGTTTGTTGTGTGTTGTGTAGGTAGCGGCCTCTGCGACGGACTGATCACTCGTTCAGAGGAGTCCTACCGGGTGTGTGCGCGTGCGTGCGTGCGTGCGTGCGTGCGTGCGTGTGTCTAGTTGTGTGTGACCTATAAACCTGAACAATAATGCGGCCTGGGCCCCAGTTGGGCTGTTGGGGCACAGAGATATATCTCCAGTGACCCCTTAATTATAATCGGTTTCACAGTTAGATCAAAACTGGACGTGTGCTGTGCGGTTAGTTTTTGTTATTTTCCATTTCAGATTTGTACGTGAAAATTTATCATTTTTGTTTTATACAATTTCAGGCTAAACTTAAATTTTTAAAGGTCGGTGTATGACTGTATAAAATACACAAAATTGAAGAATCATGAAAATGAAAAGGCAGATTAAATTATCAATATAAAGTGGCTGAATATTAAGAAATAATGAACTCTGGAATTATACCAACTTGCAGTAGGAGTTTATTCCAGACAGTGCACTGGATAATATGTCTCAGGGTTGAATTCTTGATTTAACAGGAGACTTTTATAAACCTGAACCCGAATTTATAACTGTATATTGTATTTTAATGCAAGTTTTATTCAAATAACTGTTTCAGTTTCCTTTGGGAACGGAACGCCGCAATTAAAACGTGTCACAAATGAGTTTCTTCATTTTCTTTTGGACTGATCCTGTATCGCCTGTGTTCTGATTGTATTAATTACATCCGGATGTAACATGAACGCGTCTGCTACCGCTGTTGCTCAACCCACATATTTTGAAGTCCCAGTTACGAAGCAGGCATTGCACCAATAAAAGAATATACTTAATTACATTCTGTGTATCTCGTTTCCCAATACAGAATTTCATAAAACTCTTGGATATTCTGGTAAACGTAAAAAAAACCAATTTCACAAAGCTGGAACTTGTGTAATATTTTGTTATATATTTCATAGTCGTTTAGGAAAGGTCGGTTTTGTTGCGTTGTGTCATAAGGTAGTTTTAAATTAGTGAGTTTGTTGGTTTAACCCTGTTTGAATAAGCTAACATCACTATGGGCGGATGTAGCAGATGAAACTTTTATAGACCAAACCACATATACACCGATGCTGCTTCTTCGTTGTGGAAGGATTTATCGTGTTTTGATTTAATTGAAATTCTAACGTTTAGCTGACGTAAAGGGGAACATATAACATTTTGTGACGTTCGTGCCTGAACTTTGAACTACAGGTACGCAGTTTTATTTTAAAGTAATGGGCAATTATCAAGTTTCGTCTAAAGTCAATTGTTTGTCCAGCTTTATTGCTCACTTTGATTCCATTCGTATCACTGACTGACTAACAAACCGTGCTTTCCTCCCAAGGCATTGAAATAAGTTTTGACGAGCTACATGCTTTGTAATTACAAGCTTCATGGTTTGTGTTTCTCGCCATATATTCTGTAATCAAATGGAGAATGAGATTGGTGGGGATTGTGGCACGCATGGGAGAGAATACAAAGGCTACAGGGCTCTGGTGGAGAAACGTGAAGGAATGAGACCGCGTGCAAGACCAGGGCATAGATGGGACCAATATTGAAGGTTTCCCTAAATAAATATGATGAAAGTTTCATAAAATACGAGAATGTTTTGACTAGCAGAGAAACAGTTCGATTCGTAAGAACGAGTCTACTCTGTCAAGTTGGCTGATTAGAGGTACATGTTACAAATTAAATGATCCAAAATTTAATTTAATGGAATTCAGAAAAAGTTAGCCCCTGCATAATGGCCACACTGCGACATACCAGCACAAATAGGTTGAGATGCCGCGGTTCAAATTGCAGCATAGCCGTTAGTCTGAGGGTACAGACTAAAGCCACATAACGCCCTGTCAGGATATCCTGTGTCCGTCGACAGTCAGTATGGAAGCTGTATATTCCTCTGACACGTTGGTATCTACGTACAAAACTATACGGTGTCACTTCCCAGAAGGCTGTACTCTTAGTAACAGAGTGACGGCATTCCTGCTTCTTACATCCACGAGCTGATGAGTTCTAATCTCGGCCCAGAGGTATACTGGAGGAAGAGTGTTGATTTTTCTCAGTGTTTCCAGGCGGATTCTGGAACGGTACCTGAAAAAGGGCCGTGGCCACTTCCACATCATTCCCCATTCAGTATTCAAAATCGTATTACCACTTGACGTAAATATAACATAGGCAGTTGGAAGTGCATCTGTAAATAACGTCAATGTCCACAAATCGGGAAACAGAAGGAGGGAAACGATGAATGGTTGAATAGGGAGGTACTTGGAAGGAGGCGATATTGGCGTCTTTGAAAGGTGGTCTGCTTTTGATACATTCGTCCGAAACGTGATTGTGTGAGGATGGGTACGTCGGGATATCACTAGTACTTGGCTGTAGATGGATGACCGGGGTTCAGGGTTCAGTTTCCGACAGGGCCAGGGTATTTCCTTCTCCCCACCACGACCAGACGTGTTTTGGAGCTCACCCAGCCACTTATCTGGTAGATAGCTCGGACTTTTTCTCTCCGAGAATAAGGAGGACAGATCGAGAAGCTAACCGTTGACTCGGTACCTTGATGAGATTTGAAAAGCGCTGCCCGTTTCCTACACGGCCTCAGAACTCCCATGATTTGGCACGCAGTGCAAGGGACGTCTTTCTTTGGCTGTAAAGAAATTCATCTTCGTTGCTTTTTAGGGGCGTGATCTGTTAAGCAGAGTTTTTATTCTGTTAATTTGGCAGGAAGTGTTTCGACATGAGACGTGCTTCGTAAAGGCGTCATGCCTGCATGCTTCAGTTGCTGCTGGTAAAAGCCGCGTTTACCCTTCACTTGATTTGCTGCAACAGTCGAGTAGGCAGAGCGGATGTTTGCTAAATACATCCATTCTCCCACCCCGATATCACGGCTAAAATTATGTAAACTGTCAGCGCAGCATAACTCTAGAAGTACATGAACCAGAGTGATTGATTTAATTTGTTCTAACAAGCTCTAGTACTGCCAACCTAATGACGTGGCTGAAAGACGAGATGATGTGCGATGTATTAGGGGGGACCATGTTTGTTTTGATATTAAAGCCGTGTTCATGAAGGCCAACTCATATGTGTGAGAGAGAAGCAGATACCGTTTGTTGGTTTCATATCACTACCGCCACCACCACCACCACCACCACCACCACCACCACCACCACCACCACCACCACCACCACTACCACTACCACCAC
>BLKM01000358.1:2184383-2281262 GCA_013340265.1 Coptotermes formosanus
CCGCCACCACCACCGCCGCCGCCGCCGCAACTACCACCACCGCCGCCGCCGCCACCACCACCGCCACCGCCATCACCGCCGCCGCCGCCACCACCACCGCCACCGCCAGTTTGTACGCTCTTTTTACTCGTACTGTAACTGGCCATCTGTCTGTTAAGACAGCACGTGTAACTTTATAATGATTATACCTGTGTTGTCTTTATATGTCCATAGAACGTGTGGACTCTAGAAGTAGCGTTTGTGACTTGTGTTCGGGAGGTGATCGGTTTGAATCTCCAAGCAGATGCCGGGATGATAGCTCTACCAGCATTTAGGCCATGATCCGTTTTTTCACGTACATTTCATCTTTCATTAATTAGTAAGCTCTTTCGCATACTTGCGAAAAGCGCCTACTAGCTTCATGTCCGTCCGTATCAGCCCTACTCCTACTGGATGGACTTCCGTGAAATTTGATATTTGGGACTTCTGTGAAAATCTGTTTAGAAAATTCACCTTTAGCTAAAATCGGGCAAAAATATTGGATACTTTATTTATATAAAGACCTAAGTACGTTTTACTGCTGCCGGCGACATTAAAATTACCATAAAATCGCTGTTTTCGAATGAAGTGGTATCACACTGTCAGGGTGTCCAAGGAGGTATAAACATTACGCGAACGCTCCACAGTATTACTTTTTTGTGCATTGCCTGTCCGGTTAATAAAACCATTGGATACTTTATAGTGTTAACTTCTGCCAGGGTCTTTAAATAAAGCACAGATAAATAAACACATATGTATATAAATAGGTATAAAAATGCATAGGCCTGTAAATAAAATTCATTTTTCTAAAGCAAATTTAAAAGCCGTTATTATTAGCATCTCCATAAGGTCATTTTGGCTACAGTAAAGTACATTCTCAGGATTGTGAACTTCTACTGCTACTGCTGCTGCTACTACTACTGCTGCTGGTACTGCTACTGCTGCTGCTACTACTACTACCACTGCTGCTACTACTACTACCACTACTACTACTACTACTGCTGCTGCTGCTGCTGCTGCTGCTGGTGGTGGTGATGCCATTTCGTCACCATACGGGCTAGTAACAAATCCCTTTTTTTGGCCGAATCTTACAACGTATGGGGCTGTTCTTTTGACATAACCGAGGATCCAAAGTTCTTTAACATTCCAGCGCCCAACAAATTGCTTTCTGAAAGTGACCTTTATAAGAGGAGCGCTGCAGTTAAGATACACGTTGCTGTCACTGGCTGTAATTTTCACTTAGCTTGCTTGAATCTCGGGTTGCCACTGGCATGGATACGAGAAGCGTGCTCAGTGAGCGGTGGGCATTAAGTTACACCCGACCGACAAGATGAAGGCAGGTGTTGTCACGGCTAAAGCAGCAGCAAAATAACAACCCTCTTCCCTTATGATCATTATTGTATGCATTAATTATCGGAGGTTCCTTCTGGGCTGTTTCCATGCGATTATCCTATCCCCACAGTGCAGCCTGACACTTTCCACTAAAATCGCCTTTCCGTTGCATACAGTTTCCGACATAAATGGGAGATTAGAGGCATCCTGTTTTATATTTCGCGGTCAGTGGTTCAGATTCAGAGAACGAACGTCTTGTTATTAATACTTGGTCATTTAACGACTCTGTCTGGACAAGATATTTTGAATAGTGTCGAATGAGTTGGGAAGATGAACCTTGCTGTTAGTATTTAGCCCTTGAAAGCAAAGCGTTGTTCTGTATTGTGCCACCTGATGCAGTACTGAAGAACTGTGCATGTTTTGTGTGAGTCTGATAATAAGTGGACCTACCAGTTTTTCCCCTAAACAGCATTAATTGTTTCGTTTTTATGTTGGACTTACGGTTTTTTATGTGTGTTAGGAAGTTATGTTATTTTGACGTGCTACATGCTTCAGAGGGTTCGGGTTGCTTTGTGAGAAACTTAACTGCATCACTTCAAATAAATTAGACAGCACTGTAAGGTTATTTCATGTATTGATGGCTTATTTAACGACGCTTTCGGTAGTTCGGTTACTTATAACGTGGAATGGTACGGCTATTACCTAACAGCGTATTGCAGAGGTTTTGGAATAAAGCATTGGCCAACTACTTATAAGTAGTATCCTAGTTTTTGATCGGTACTGAGAAGGCCGTAAGAAGTATGGGTGAATATAGCCGGGCCCCGGGACGAGTTTCGAAACCGGGCCGAAACCGGGACTTACAGAGTACTAAGCAGCCCACTTGATGGCGATATTAGATTGCATGAGCACTGATTGGTTGATTGATTGATTGATTGATTGGTATTTAGGTTAATTAACGACACTGCTTGAACTGCGTGGGTCTTATGTGGACAGCAGGTCACGAATAGTGACTTATTCGCGAATTATTTACGGGGGCAGACAAAATATAGTCGAACCCGGCTATAACGACATAAGTTTATCCGACATCTCGTCTATAGGGTCAGATATTCTGTGGTACCAATTAATTCCTCACTGTTAACCACACCGTTATATTCCTCGGTTATAACGACACAAAATATTCTGTCCGTTTCATGACGTTATAACCGAGTTCGACTGTACTTGTTAATAAGCTAATACAAAATAATCACCAGTATTTGAAACATCAGTGTATAACAGAGCTTCTAGTGTGTTATTGGTTACCTTCAGTGATGTTCATCCAGCTGGATAAGTTAGTGTGCAGCTTATTGTCTGACTGGGCACTAAGGGCGGATGGCAGCTTTCCCCGCTTTACCTACCCGGCTTATCCGAATTTACGTTTCCTTCGCTCTGCGCCTACATCCGTCTTCAGGGCTCAGTCAGACAGTAATATCAATTGTGACAGGATGAAGATTACGATTGCTCACTGACCCTGTGATTATTTCGCAACGCTGTTTCAAGGATGTCGCTTAAGGCCATTCTTTGGAATTGTTCTATTGAGGCTTTAGAATATCGCGGAACTCCTGGCGCAGAACATGCCGTAACTGAGCCGAGATTCGAAATGGATACCGCCAGAATACAGGCATAAATATCATTCTTATCAATATGCGTAGCGCTTAGGTGAGGATTAGGTAGGAAGCCGTCTTGATATAGATAGGGCATTCGAAACGTTCGTCTGATCAATACAAGGCCAGTACAGTGACATGGATGTCACTGATTGAAGATTACTGCCTTGTGGGATGTGACTTCATGCAATTTGGTGGGTACCAACGTTTTGGAGCACCTGCTACCTCAGTCTTCAGGGTGTAAGGTAAAAAAAGGTGAAGCTATCCCACTATACGCCTGGACAGGCTCCTAGGGCTCCAGTAGGTTGAGGCTCCCAGATTTCGAGACAATACATGAACGTGGTAAGGTTAGCCTTACGCACATGCCGCCTTTACCCCAAGGATAAATTTCTGGTAGTCATTTCTCTTAGAAACTGAGTCGAACTCAGGGCCACAGCGCGACCTGAAGGACGGCACTGAAAAATTCCAATGACACCATCGGGAATCGAACCCGCGACCTTCCGGCTTGTAGCGTAGTACCACGACCAGCAGCGCCATCAGGGTGGAAGAGTGACATATATTCTTCCGGAGAGTCAAGGACAGGGTCTGCGGGTTTCAATCAAAGGACGGTCCAATTACGAATCATGCTTTGTTGCTCTTTTTATCGGTGCAGCGTACATAATGCACTTTACCGTGAACGCGTAAACTGCTGGTTCCGAACCAGTGATCTGCAGTCTGGGCTCTACCACAGTGATGCGTGTCCATAGAGCGATTTGTTACAATCGATTGGAATGCTGTTACAACCGTAACGTGTATTGCTGAGGACATCAAAATGGAACCACTGGAGACATTCTTTTTTGATTTCTGGTAGAGAGAGAGTCTGTGTGGTCAACTCCAAAGCGTCGTCATCCTGACAGGCTGTTGTAGTTCCGACCATTGCACGTTGTCACAGCCTAGTCTGCATAAGAAGGCAGCAGGTCTTTGTGAAACGGTGGTTACTACCTCCAGTGCTACTCGCTGTCACAACCCACTACCTTGAGGATGTAGGCAAGAGGTTCTTCCGAAACGCCGATAACTACCGACAAGACTACACGGCGCGAAACCCGAAAGACCGCAATACGAAAGCTATGATAATTTTCGGTATTAGGGTGCTTGTGTTAATTATCTGAAAACACAGTGGAACTCGGATATAACGTCATGAAAGGGACTGAATATTTTGTGTCGTTATAAACGAGTGTTGTTATAACCGAGGACTGCATTGTTGTGGGTCACACGAAGGAATTAATTGGTACCACAGAAAATCTGACGTTATAGACTAGATGTCGCATAAACCGATGTTGTTATGAAACTGGTTAGCACAGCGGCAAGCTTCTTATTGTATATTCTGAAGGCGCCAGGTTCGAATTTTATTCTAGTTACCTTCTGTTTTTAGATTTTCGTAATTTTCCACTCCCTTCAGGGTTATTCCAGTGCAGTAATTAGAAGAGTCCCTCCTAAATCTTTACTGATCTGTTGTTTGATATCATTACGCTCTTCCATCTCATTCGACGCCACAGTCCTGTACCCCGCGGAGTAAACACAACGTAGGTAACCCTTCACAAGGGGTACACGCATATAAATACCCTAATATTTTAGCAGTCGTCTCCTGTCTCCAAGGAAACATTAATCACAAAGGTCAGTGACGTGTGGAATCTTGTTGTTTGTTTTTCAGAGCTGATTTAACAGCACTCTAATAACTCAGTCTCTTTGGCGTCGAATGTTTTGAACGGTAATGCGTGACTAATTGGAAAGATCGTGGACTAGTTAAAGGGACTGTCCTGAAATTTGTCTGGAGCGACCGAGGAAAACTGTGAGCGTCAAGATAACGGGGGTGCGATCCGCGATTCGAACCATGCACATCCCAACTACAAATCGCAAGCGTCAACGCTATAGCCAAATTACTGAGTTTTATGGAAGCAGTGGACGTTTATGTCGGGAACAGAAGAAACCCACAAATCAACGCTGTGCGCGAAATTCCGTGTTGTTTAGTTATTTGACTTAAAAGCATGCGGTGCTCTCTATACTGCTCCTTATGGTTTAACTATCCCAACAGGGCAGGCAATGTGCGTATAACGTAACATTGAGGAGCGTTCACGTAACCATTGTTGCCGTGGAAAAGTAATATGTATTAAATATTATGAGTGTGTGTCTGTAGCCTTCATTATCCTTTTAAAGCCTAGCGGTAACTTTACGTACCAACAGGTTTAACATTAAAAAATTCTACGTGGTGCCCACATTGCGTTTATGTGTTTTGTACGGATCTCAGAACAAACATCAACTTTTGCCTTATAAAACATTAAGAGACTGGTTTTTATAACCGAAGTGGAGAGTGTTTACAGCGCGGTACGCACTGAGTCCTTATATAAAACAGATACGCTTCGTCTTTAAAGGGTTATTCAGCATGCAATGCGCGTGCGCTATATTATATTGTCATGTGGCCTGTCCGGCTGTGCCATGTTTTTCCACAGTGTCTCATAAACGGCACGATTTTCGGGAAGAGAGTTACTGAACATGAAATGTGTTTTGATGTTTTCTACAACTTTTGTCTGAAACATTTCTCATTCTAAGAAAAACTGAGCGAGATACTGTCATAAATGTACAACCGTCTTCATGTAAAGTACCCCTCATTCTTGTCAGATTTTAATGAGACTTGAATTTTCTCAACAGATTTTCGAAAAATGTTCAGATATCAAATTTCGTGAAAATCCGTCAAGTGGGAGCCGAGTTGTAGCATGCGGACGGACGGACGAATACACAGACTTGACGAAGCTAATTGTCGCTTTTCGCAATTTTGCGAACGCGCCTAGAAACTAACCACGTAAGCGTGTCTGACATACTTGCCCGGGAGGCGGAACTCCGTGGCTGATAAATCTTGTCCTGTTGCAGTGCCTTCATCCTCGTCTCTTTTACGATTTCGGGGTTCAATATTATATTCCGCGTGTATTTTTATATGCTTACTGTTTGAAGTATATAAAGCTACTGCTTAGGCCAGGGATGGGAAAATTTCACAGCACTGGGTAACTTTTGGGGGATACTAAGTGCAATTAGAGACAAGAGCATTTGTGCTTCATTCTTCGACAGAGCCGAGTCAAAATCAGGGTTTGGACGAAATCAGGATTTTAACACCAAGTCCGGAGATCATGGTGGCTCAGGTCTCCAGCTTTACGTTTCAGTCCGCTGTCACGGGATATTTTCGTTAATGCGTTCATGAACAATCTCTGGACGTGCTGTAATTTACGTGTTACCACAAACTGAATACAGTAGACATTTTCTTAACTCAATGGAACTCCATTTCCGAAGAAAGAGATTAAATGTGACGGTATAAATAGAATTTTTTAGGGCGTTGGATCGGAAGAGTAAGTTCTGACGCTTGACCACCTCGGTCTCCAGGTCTTGTTCTGCTAGACTTACTTAAAACAATTGGTATCGAGTGTGAAAATGAATTACGCGGACCATTTGAAGCGAAGAATCGCAGGTACCGTCGAGTCTGTGGTTGCAGATGTTGTAACTGTTGTCAGACTTCACGGTGGTTAGTTGTTGATGTTTGTGCTGTTTTTTTTTGTCGTTGGCACCGTGCCGAAATTTGGTAGCGCATTATTCCGAAACATCGGCGACACTGCCCACTTCTACACCGGGCCAACCTTCCAAATGAGGACAGCATTAATTTCAGATGTTCTTACCCGGTTGTTTCAAAAATTGGAATTATCTACGGTATACACATATGTGGATTTCGTCTATAGTTCGTATTTTAGCACTATTTACCTCAAAATAGCCAAGCTTAAAAACCTTATGTCAATTTTGCTGACACATAATATTAGATTATTTATTGAAAAGCAGGTATTGAAGTTTGAGGAGGTATGGAGGTATTCTCCACATATTCTCTGACCTCGGTTGTAGTGAATGTGGGTTATGATTCGCCGCTGATGTCGTTACCGTTTACACTAGGTAAGGGACTTGATTACAACTGTCGCTGAAGTAATGACAGTGGGAAAAATGTTCAGTACCTCTTTCGAAAATGGAACGTTTGGGGAAGCCATGGAACTTCGTAAAATTGATTGTATCAACACCAAGCTGTAATATCGCTACAGTTTTCTGTTCACAGTTACCACAGTATCATTTTGGAGGAAAACCGTCTGGCGGTATTAACCAAAAACGGTGATATTGATCTAAAACGCTTTAGTTACCTCGTGTAGTGTTATTTACAGCATTACGTTCCCTCCCCCCTCCCCGCTATAAATAATGGGGTAACTTTTTTTCTTGAATCCTATCAAGCAGCCGGGCTCAGTACACACGAGTAAGTACGTTACGGCTGGCATGTGATATCACGTGATTTGTTAAGTGAGTCGATTAGATTTGTTAGTCGGCTGTTGTTGTCAAGGTTTTGAAAGTGTGTCGACGTCGCAGTTTGGACTAGTGGCTGTTCAGAAACTTAGATAACTACTGTCGTGTCAAATTACAGTCGTGTCTCAGGGATGGGGTTTCAGCTATAAGTGAGTGGTCCGTCGCTCAGAGCTTGTCTTTGTTTTCTTCATTCTTCTTCTAATTAGCTGTGTTCTTCTTGACAAGCTGACAGTCACTTTTCTGGTCAGACAGTTATGTGCCTTTTGTGTCAGTCGAAGGCTCTTGCCATATTGACAAGAACTCTTCAATGGTTCCTGTCCTAAAGCAGGTGCATCCAGTCCGTAACGTGTCGTTTATTTCCCGCACGTCCATTTTGATGTCATACTCCCACCTGCTACTGTGTCTCTCAAATTGTCTTCTCTACAGGGTTTCCGACTAAAGTGTTCGAATTTTTTTCTTTCTGAAGCGTGCTGCATGCGCCGCCTATCTCTGCATCCTTGCTTGGATCGCTGTAAATAATGTTTAATGAAGAGTACTAAATTATGAAGTTTTTGATTATGCAGTTTTCTCCTTTCTCCTCTTAGTATCTCTGTCACAAAGGCATATTTTTCTCACTATCCTGCGCTGGAAACCCCGTAGAATAGATTAAGTTTCGCACCCACCGAAAGGGCACTTAAAAGCAGTATATAGGCCTACATAGCCTATGACAGAAGACGGGAATACACAAGATTCTGAACCGAATGCTAACAAACATTCCCTGGATTTAATCTGCTCTTAGTTCTGCAGCGAATAATTATAGGTGCTTTGGTTTATTTTTGCAGAATGTTCCATTGACCTGTTACCATACCATCATAATCATCGTCGTCATCGTTATCATTAACAACAACAACAGCTACAACACAATCACAATCGTCATCGCAAAACTTGAAGGGAAGTGTTCACTTGGAAAAACGAAGCATATATAGAAAGATATTATTGAAACAGATCTTGAGGAACTCGTGTGGACTGAATTAACCACTTTGGGAGAGATATTTGGTGGCTTGTTGTTGTGAACACCGTCACGAAATTTCGGACTCTGTAAAAGATGGAAAATATCGTTACTTCAGCAACAACTATCAGCTTCTCAAAGACTATGCTAC
The DNA here is from genome assembly GCA_013340265.1 of Coptotermes formosanus. Classification (NCBI taxonomy): domain Eukaryota; kingdom Metazoa; phylum Arthropoda; class Insecta; order Blattodea; family Rhinotermitidae; genus Coptotermes; species Coptotermes formosanus. Next base: position 2,192,872 of record BLKM01000358.1, read on the forward strand.
ATGGATACAAGTAGTAGTAGTAGTAGTAGTAGTAGTAGTAGTAGTAGTAGCGGTAGTAGTGGTGGTGGTGGTGGTGCTGCTGCTGCTGCTGCTGATTTTCTTGTACGAGGCTTGGCTTAGTTTCTGGCTTTGGTTTCCGCTTTTCATACTCCTGCAGTTTGTTTTCAGATGCGTTTCTCAACATTGCTCAGGCGTACGTTAGTTCTGGCATGTCTTCCAGTCCGTCCGGTAGTGGTTTATGGTTCTACGAGTCATTAATTTAACGTAGTAATAATTGAAGAGCGACGCATATTCCAGTTGCCTTAAGTCAATTTTGTGAACACACCTAAAGGTATGTTGCTGGTACATATTTGTTATCATTCCCCGAGTCTGTTTGTCCAGCAACATGACAGGTCAGATTGAACGTTGTACTGAAAACAAAACTAAATAATAAAGCGCATTCTGGCGCAACACTACTACAACATTACAGCATTACAGTGTATGTGTGTTGTTAGTGCATTAGGACATGCCTCGGTTTGTCTGAACCGTCATCAGGCAAAGCATATGACAATAAAACACAAATCGTCATGTGTTCAATGTAAGACACTGATTTTAGTGAGGTCTGACTAATATAGAACATGAAACCACAGAACACCCAGAGGTACAATACGTGTTACACTGAACACATGAAGATTTGTGTTTTATTGTCATGTGCTTTGCCTGATGACGGTTCAGACAAACCGAAACATGCCCTAATGCACTAACGCATGTGCGTCGTAATGTAACGTACAAGTACACGATACATAGTGGTGATGTGGCAGATTGTGCTTTGTTATGTAGTTTTGTTTGAACGTTGACGCACCTGGATGACTCAGTTCAAAGTTGTACTGAAAACCTGGAGATATTATGGATGAAATTAATTAAGGATATCAGTCCAGGTTTCAGTACTTTTGTTGCTATTGGAATTCCACTCACACTGCAAAAAAGACGCGTTATTTTTCCTTGAACGAAAAACACCCTGTCATAATTTATCTTTTGAAATTTGTAGACCTTGATAAAATCTATCAATTTGTAAATTTCTTTGTTTCTAATCAGTAGTTTCTTCAGGAAACCGATAAGGTCGATTCTTGCAAGAGGGCTATGCATTTGATAGATTGAAGCCAAACCTAACTTTGTCCTACAATTTGAATTTTTCAGATTTCATTAAAATTCATTCAATAGTTCGTGAACCTTCAACATGCATACATATAGGTCGAACAGTTTTGGTTTGCCAGTTATGCTGTCCTTTTACTGACTTCGAGGAAATAACGTAAACCAAAATACTGAAGTGAATTATGTACTTAATCTTATAAACATTTCTTAGTGTAACTAAAACGTTCTCCAGAATCTATTTACGAATTTATGCTTTGGGGAAGTTTCAGTCGAAATGTTGTAGGTTACGTTTCAGCCTACCTTTACCTCAATCACGTTTTTAAAGGCGTTTGCAATGAAGTTCATTTTGGTTGCAAGCAATTCCTGATAAAGGAGGCATCATTATTTTTACCCTGTCCCTGTATTTTATGATGAATAAAGGAAAGGGTAGCGAAATGATGGGGACTTAATGGGACTAACAGAATATCACATTTCAAGCCATAGATTTCTCTCTTAAATGCTGTCCTCATTATAAAGTTGCACGTTAACCCTTTAAAGACGAAGCGTATCTGTTTTATATAAGGACTCAGCGCGTACCGCGCTGTAAACACTCTCCACTTCGGTTATAAAAACCAATTTCTTAATGTTTTCTAAGGCAAAAGTTGCTGTTTGTTCTGAGATCCGTAAAAACACATAAACGCAATGTGGGCACCACGTAGAATTTTTTAATGTTAAACCTGGTCGTATGTAAAGTTACCGCTAGGCTTTAAACGGTTAAATGTGAAAGGACAAATTGATTAATGGGTGAGGGTTTTTTGTATATACTGACAGCCACAGAAACACAGTAAATAAAAGTTCAAATTTTTATTTTATTTTTTATTTTGCGATAAAGTTCATATTAAAATTACAGTAAAATTTCCTGACTCTACCAACCTAATCGAATAATATGTGGCGTTTCAAAAATAGTTTTGCTGAAGTATGCGCTTGATTTCAGATAGTCCATCAAGTAACTATTTGTTGCATGCGTTAAGTAAATAAAACGCTGTATATATATATATATGTATATATATATATATCACTGTAGTGACCGCTAATCGTGGGAATTCGGCTAACTCCAGCAGCACTATGTGAGTGAAACACAAACTGTGAGCAGTGTCCAACTCCGTATTCATTGCATGAATCAGGAATTGTAATAAATATTGAGAGAATGCCTACATATGCTGAGCATCTGATGTAAGGAGTTCCACTGTATAAGGAACTGCGGCTACATTTCCTTTGTTCTACACAGAGGGCTAAAGTGAGTCGACATTTCGCATTGTATGTGGCAATTGAAAGAGAAGTCATTTCTTACAAAATTTCTTAAAAATTAAAATTTTAATTTGTGGTACGCACGCAGGCCGAGAACCACTGAAGTTTCCTGTTAGACGTACAGACGCTCGGTATGAACGCAACACGTAACACACCGGACGTACATTCGACAGACCATCTCTTCCCAGACGTTTGTCAGTAACTGATGCCATTGTTTAATGACCCCGTTTTCCAGATCAGGAATGTTTGTTGGTAAGCGTGGCACGAACACATCAGTCTGACTAACTAACTCCATGGAGCAGAGGCGTTCTTGAGAAGCTAACAGTTTCTCAGCTAGTCAAGAAATTCCCCGCATTTTATGGAACCCGGAGGTTCATTACCACATTCACAAGAGCCCGCCACCTGTCCTTATCCTTAGCCAGCTCAATCCAGTCCATGCTCCCCATCCCACTTCTTGAAGATCCATTTTAATATTATCCTCCCATCTACGCCTGGGTCTTCCAAGTGGTCGCCTTCCTGCAGGTCCCCCTACCAAAATCTTGTATGTACCTCTCTTTTCCCCATACGTGCTACATGCTCCGCCCATCTCATTCTCCTCGGTTTGATTACCCGAATAATATTTGGTGGTGAGTACAGGTCATTAAGTTCCTCCTTATGTAGTCTTCTCCACTCCGCTGTTGCCTCGTTCATCTTAGGCCCAAATGTCCTCCTCAGCACCCTATTCTCGAACACCCCCAGTCTTTGTTCCTCCCTTAGTGTGAGAGACCAAGTTTCACACCCATACAAAACAACAGGCAAAATTATAGTTGTGTATACCCCAATCTTTGTGTTTTTGGATCATCAGTCTGACTGCGTTGCAGAAATAAGTCACATGGTGTCAGGTGCACTGAACTGGGGGCCCACGAAAACCGAATGTTACCGTATTCGTTAACCACGTCCCACTCAGCGCCGTGTTGATATGTTATTCAGCTGTGATGTGAAATGACACAAAACGCTTTCACTTTTAGGGAGTCCCTTTCATGTTCAATGATTTTGAGAACCCGACGTAAACATTGTGGCTATTGACCTCCCTGCTCAAGCGCAGTGTGACCTCGTTACCCCTAACAAGGCATGCTACCATGCCAGCACCCTCTAATTCTCTTGAATCATACAGATGTCGCGTCGCTTGTACAGAGCGTCCGTCTGGAAGTGCAACGTGCGCTAACGGAAGGTTTATCGGGCACTGCATGACTCATGTCCGATAGTTGTATCACAGCGCTTTCGGTTACAGCGGTTTGTCTGAAGGCTTAGTGGCGTAGTTCATTTCGTGAGCTGTAATTGGCACAAAGTTGTTTTTCTCTGAATTTTAAGTGCAATGCAGCATAGAGGGGTATTACTGTGGAAACATGTACAAAAGTTGAATCATACAAAAGCGTCGCAGTGAATTTGGAAAACGGTTTTCTGGTGTTTCAATTCCTTCGAAGTTAGCAATATACCGACAGTGAACGGATTTCGAGAAACAGGTACCGTGTTAAAGGAGAAGGGAGAGCGGTCGTGACGTACTGTTTAGGGAGATATTCGAGTGCCTCCAGCGGCATGTCCACGAAAAATTTTTAAGACGGTGTAACCATCCCGTCGTTTGGTGGTCCCCCGGCTGGTCGATTACTTCTGGGATTCGCTCTTCGGTGATACAAAATACGGTTGAACCCGGTTATAACATCATGAAAGGGACTGAATATTTTGTGTCGTTATAAACGAGTGTCGTTATAACTGAGGAGTATAATGTTATGGTTAACAGTGAGGAATTAATTGTTGCCACAGCACATGTGACGTTTTATACGAGATGTCGCTTAAATCTATGTTGTTATAACCGGGTTCGACTGTACTTTTCTCGTAGGGATTATTTGTAAGGGCGCGTCACAATGACGGGCCCCGTTGCCACAAGATACGACGCGACGAGAAGGTTCACCGTCACGTCAAACAGGCAATTTATTCACTGAAGTCACTCACGTGGAAGAGCCAGGTGTAGACGGTAGAATTTTCGAAAAATAAGTGGGGCGTGACAAGAACAGAAATCATGTGTTTCAGGGTAGGGCCTACAGGCATCACGTGTCTCAGGATAGGGCATACAGGCATAATGTGTCTCAGGATAGGGCCTACAGGCATAATGTGTCTCAGGATAGGGCCTACAGGCATCATGTGTCTCAGGATAGGGTCTACAGTTATCATGTGTCTCAGGATAGGGCGTGCATGCATCACGTGTCTCAGGATAGGGCATACAGGCATAATATGTCTCAGGATAGGGCCTACAGGCAACACGTGTCTCAGCATAGGCCCTACAGGCATCATGTGTCTCAGGATACGGCATACAGGCATCATGTGTCTCAGGATACGGCCTACAGATATCATGTGTCTTATTATATGGCCTACAGGCATCATGTGTCTCAGGATAGGGCCTACAATTATCATGTGTCTCAGGATAGGGCGTACATGCATCACGTGTCTCAGGATAGGGCCTACAGGCATCAACGTGTCTCAGGATAGGGCCTACATGCATCATGTGTCTCAGGATAGGGCCTACAGGCATCATGTGTCTCAGGATGGGGCCTACAGGCGGACGTTCGTGAACACGGTAGTGGACCTTGTGGTTACGTAAAATGGGTTTAATATGTTGCCTGGCTGAGATACTAATAGCTTCTCGAAGACTCTGTTTTCACGGGGTACTTTGTGTCCCATATTCAGTAAAGAAAGACGATAGGGCATTGAACCTGTATTGTGCTGATGGCAATTAAACATGGCGGCCTGGACAAGGTGGCTGTTGTATTTCGTGTTTTTAATAAATCAACTCGCTGAATGAAAATAAAAAGAATGTGGGAACAGGAATCGTGTTTCTGTCACCGAATACCGCGGGCCTGGATACTGTTAACAATAAACAAGTCTGTATTTGAATACTATCGACATGGCTGCGTGTAAATTAACCCGATACTGTGATCGGGGTGTAAGGAATATTCAAGTGGCAGGTTGGGATTTGATATGCAGGATCAAATCATGTAGCTACGCTTTATACACGTACACAACCTCTCTGTCGTTGATGGTATTACGGACAGGTACGAACTTGCATAGCGCGACGGGCTAGTGGTGGTTGTGGTAAATGAAAACCACCCCCGGATTTGTAGTGTAAAAACGGCTCAAAGGAGAGTGGAACACATTGTGAGTTCAGTTGCACAAATTTTAAACTACCGTTTATATGTAGGTTGTGATCGTCTGGATTATGATGATGTTTAGTCTCGAATATAGTTACAGACGCTTCGGAGTAAAATGCTACTGCCATCTTCAGGGTGACAACGTACTGGATTTATCACGCTCAGAGTCCCCATCAGTGGTCGTTCTTGACTAACTGAGTGACTTCAAGCTGATTAAGACAGGCTCTGGTGCTTAGCACAGTTATTTGTGAATCAACCGTTTAAAACTCAGTAGTTACTGTCTCTACTGCTTGGTGTAATACAGTCGAACCCGGTTATAACGACATCGGTTTATGCGACACCTCATCTATAGCGTCAGATATTCTGTGGTGCCAATTAATTCCTCACTCTTAACCGTAACATTATACTCTTCGGTTATAACAACACTCGTTTGTAACGGTACAAAGGATTCGGTCCCTTTCATGACGTTATAACCGAGTTCGACTGTATTTAAAAACTCTGCATTTTTCTCATACAGTATGTGGGTGCGCGCGCGCGATTCAAGCGAGTCTCAGAAGAGATCCGTACTTTCCTACAGCGTTAACGCACTGGTCGCAGTAAATGTGGGTGCCGTTTGTTTCTTGTGAAGCAGAAACTGAATTTCTGTGCGCTGTGTTATTCACGTAACCTTTATGCTTTAGATCACCTTCACTTTCGAACTTGCCTTTCCAAGAAGGACGAGCGGGCAGTGACTGGGAAGTTAAAGAGCCCTTATTTTCACTTTTCTGTGATAAATCTAGTGTCACACATCCCCTTCCACAACATCCATTCTCTCTTTCTTTCTTTCTTTCCTTCTTTCCTTCTTTCTTTCTTTCTTTCTTTCTTTCTTTCTTTCTTTCTTTCTTTCTTTCTTTCTTTCTTTCTTTCTTTCTTTCTTTCTTTCTTTCTTTCTTCCTTTCTTTCGTATTTCATGTGGTTAAGTCGAGCTTATGTAGGCCTACGTTTTTCGCTGTATCTCACGGTTAATATGTTCAGATATAGGACCGCTGACGTCGCCCGTTTATGAGTTCCGCCTGCATTTCACGCTGGAAAACCTCAGCTGTTTTTATGGCCTGATACAGGGAGGTTGAGGTTTATGTATGCTACAGTGTTACCGCTAGCTGGTTCCAGGAACTCTGGGACCATTTCTTTGTTTATTGCAGATTCTGTAATTGTAATTCGATTTTATAACATTGTATAAACTGCTCTTTTGTGCAAGACGAACATTAATTAAAACACATTCAAAAAAATTATGAGTATTGTGCTGTATATGAAAAGGTTTGTGAAAAAAGCACAATAAAATTTATGGCGGTATTGGTCTTTGTTATTGTTCGATTAAACAATCGCTTTCAGTGTTGTAAATGGCACTGCTGTTCATTACTGAGTGGGGAGGCATTATGATGCTGTGACCTTGTCTGATGAATACGCTGCTAAGTGTTTAAAATGGATGCTGGAGGAAAGGGAATAATGATTAAATAAGTACATTTCTTCACTGGTAATTCAAGTTTATTTTTCGTGACATTAAAAAACTGTTGTGTTGGAAAAAAGGCGTTCCGAGCACAATTTTAACGTCCAACAATTTTGACGCACAAGTTTCTCATCCAGCAGAAATATAGTTACTTCTACAGTTATTTCGTTTTATTTTCTTCGAATAACCTGTTGCCGAAGTGGGCGTACGGTTTTGTGTACCTCCTGCTTTTTGGGCTTCTGTCCCAAAATGTTGAATGATCGCCATATTTCCATAGAAACTGGCCTTTGTGGTGAAACGGTATGGACAAGCACGCGCACGCGTACGTATCCGCCTGTCATTGACCGAGGTTGTTTGATGCTTAGGGATGGTAATTTTTGTTTTGTAAGTGCACTCTAGAACTAACTAACTAACTAACTAACTAACTAACTAACTAACTAACTAACTAACTAAGTAGCTAACTAACTCCATGGAGCAGATTCCTTCCTGAGATGCTAACAAGTCCCCAGCTAATTGAGAAATTCTCCGCATTTTAGGTTCATCACCGCATTCACAAGCGCCCTCCACCTTCCCCTATCTTGAGCCAGATGAAAACAGAGTATGCCTCAACATCCCACTTCCTAAAGATTCATTTTAACATTATCCTTCCATCTACGCCTTGGTATTCAAAGTTGTCTCTTTCTCCTACCAAACCCGTGTACGCACCGCTCCCCTTCCCATACATTTCACATTTACAGCCCACCTCATTCTTCTTGATTTGACTACCCGAATAATATTCGGTGAAGGGTAGAAATCGTGGTATCAAACCCGGGACTCCGCTATGAGAGGCAGGTGACTGAACGCCTGAGTCATTTCAGAACCCTTACCTTTGCACCACCACCACCACCAAATTATTATTATTATTATTATTATTATTACATATGTTTATTCGTACCCTTTTCAGTTTAGTTGTGCGTGTAATCAGCTTAGCCGTTTGTTATGCCACTCATGCCGTGATATGTTTTGTATATCGCTGTATTCAGCCAAATTACAGGCGTTTTAAATTACCAGTGCAATGAAGCAGTGGGGGTATGGAGGTTGGGGTTGCAGTGGTGAATGTGGTATATGTGTGTGTGTGTGTGTGTGTGTGTGTGTGTGTGTGTGTGTGTGTGTGCATGCAGCGTTTGTGAAATATTAATCCATGGAGTGTCATAGTTTACGTAGTGTAAGGGACGGATAGTGTTACGCGTGTTGCTGGCTGGCATAGCTTTCATTTAATATTATAGACACCAGCAGTCCGGGTCTGTCACCAGGGCTATGTTCACTCTGCTATTCAACTCCCTTCCACAGTACGACTCTTTGATAATAATTAAATCGAGCCAATAGTTGTCAATTGTGATAGTCATTGTTAAAATTGTTCCCGATCCCTTCTCCCCACCTTTATGCGTGCCTATACTATGTATGAGAGACAGTGAAATTTAATACAAAAAGCCTGTGCACAAAATTTATATCCAAACCATTGAATAGGTATTAGTTATGGTATACCATTGTAGGAACGGAATTCCTGGAATGGCATCCATTATATGGCTTTGTTATGTAAAGGTTATTGCTTTTACAGTACTAATTTCAGTTTTACTGATGTAGATGGCAGCAGTGTGTTGTGAGGACGCCTCTCTATAATTATTTGAAAGGGGACCCTCACACTTCTACGTTTATTACCATTGCTAAAAGGCATCTCATAACATTCTGATACAAACTTTCCTTTTTGGATCAGTATAGGCCTGTTTCAAATCTGAAATGTCGACTATATCGAAGACAGGTACGCCGTCGAGGCAGAAAACATTGCGAGGTAAAAAATGGGTAAATTTATAGCACGTGTGTGTTAAGAACCAATCCGTACACACGTGTTAATATCCAATATGCAAATTTTTTTTACAAACCTCAACATGTTTCAGTGCTTTAAAGCACCATCTTCAGGGCGCACTATGTTTTAAACCACGAAAGCACTTAAAAAAAGTTTATAACGTCTCAGAAGAGTTTTAAAGTTGTCCAGAAGAACATTATTATCGCGCCACACATGTTAACTCCTGTTGACTCGCTGACGAATATTGTACGTTGATGAGTAACATACGTGGAAGTGAATTTGTTTAACCCTTTAAAAACGAAACGTATCTGTTTTATATAAGGACTCAGTGCGTACCGCGCTGTAAACACTCTCCACTTCGGTTATAAGAACGAGTCTCTTAATATATTACAAGGCAAAAGTTGCTGTTTGTTCTGAGATCCGTACAAAACACATAAACGCAATGTGGGCACCATGTAGAATTTTTTCATGTTAAACCTGGCGGTATGTAAAGTTACCGCTAGGCTTTAAAAGTTTAACTGAGCACTATGCTGTGAAGGCAGGTGGATGAATGGAGGCATAGCTCCGCTCATTGTTAACTTCGACACTAGGTGGAGACGGGCGGTCATCTTCCCGCACCAACCACTTTACATTCAGGGATGATTCCCCAGCAGTAATGAAATTAGAGGCTGGGTGGGACTTCGGAGTTGGTCCGGACGCTTCGGAAACGAGAAAAATCCCTTGTCTTTATCTAGAATTTAACCACTGTTTCTCGGTCGTCTAGCACGTAGTCTGATCACTTTACCGATTGATGTAGGGTAAAGTAAAGGAAAAGAATAAACTGAGGACGTTGTCGCTGCCATTCACATTGGTAACTGTATCGAGTCATTCGGAAACGGCAAGTTGCAGGAACGAGTTTCAACCTTTAACCAGCTGCATGCGGCAGAGTCCTGAGTGAGAAACTGACATATTATAGTACTGTCGTACTTCTTCTTGGTTGTTTTCGGCTGGGTATTCGATTCGGCATTCTGAAACCAGTAACAACTTGGTTCTTCATACTTAAATCAAATTTTACTGAGCAGTTGGAGTAGGAGTATTACACTGACAATAGGAACTAGGCTGCAGGATGGGCGGCCGAGGAACTGGGATTTGATTTCGGGCAGGGGCAACCTGTCCCTTCAGCCCTGAAGATGGTGGCAGCATGTTACTCTGAAGCGTCTGTATCAAATTGAAAACACTGCACGTTGTCAGACCCGACAAGACTGCAGCCTGAATGAACCCGGTGTTGCAAAACATATTGGGATTTACTATCTAATATCTAATATTTGTTACTCAGGAGTATGAATTTGACCTTGGTAGTGGTTTCGCAGGGGGAACTCAGACGGTTAGATGTTTGTGACAGCAGCCGATTTATTACAGTTAAAATTCCGCAGGGTTAAAATACAGTTGTGTCTTGTGAGGACGAATTAATTGTAGTGTGAGATACAGAATTTTCGGTTCTGTTCTTGTTATAGTTGTGCATTAATTGAACTATAGGCTTGTTATAAACTGAATACTTAACAAATGTCAACCAGACTAAAGTAATAGAAATTTTTGTGTTTTGGACGGGGTCTGTGTGGTCCCTGTGCAAGCGTCGCCCGGGAGATCAAGGGTCCCAACCTATGCTGTCAAGGTCAAAGTTTTACTTCTGAGTGGCGATCAATGCGTGTATTTTTAGGTGCATTTGCAAAATTGGGAAAAGCGACTATTAGCTTTGTCGTGTCTGTTCGTCCGTCTGTCTCTCCGCATGGGACAACTCGGCCCGCCCCCGGTCGGATTTTCATGAAATTTGATATTTGGGTATTTTTCGAAACTCCAGGAAAATTCAAGTTTCATCAAAATATGATAAGAATAACGGATACTTTGCATGAAGACCTATGTACACTTACAATATCTCGCTGAGTTATTTTTAGAATGAGAAATGTTTCACACAAAAAGTTGTAGAGAAAATCAAAACAAGTATTTTATGGTCAAAACATTTTTCCGTTTATGAGGTGATATGGAAAGGCCACAGTTGGCAATATAATACGGCGCATGCGCGTTGCATGCTGGATAACTAAGGCTACAGACACACACGCAGAATATGTAATACTTATTGCTTTTCCACAGCAATAATGGTTACGCGAACGCGTCCTAGTGTTACGTTTACACGTACATAGTCTGTCGTGTTGATTTGTTGTATTTTGATAGCCAAGGAACCGTAAGTCAGCGGGGATTTAGTCTGGCCTCTTCGCGAATTTTGGTGCACATTTGTATGGAAGCGCTCCGGTCGATTGTCTATACCGGAATTAAAACAATCGGGGGTGGAGTTTTAATAATGCGTTACACATGGGAACTGGTGTGCCCCTCCTGTTTGTATTGGTTCAAGAATTATAAATGAAATAACGGGTGGAAGTACAGTATAATGAAACTGACCTTCAATTAATATAATGTTACTGCAACAATTGACAGAAGTTCCAATAATCTGTGTAAAAACACGCGCTAATTGAACAATAATGACAAAATCAATATTCTGTGTGTCAACAATGCGTTTCTGGTTGTTTCTGTGAAACCAGTGTATGAATACATTGGATAATATTACATTGAGTAGTATTAATAGGCACTTGTTTAAGCATATATATACAGGTTGATTACAAATTTATTGCTCAGTAACTAAGTATCATATGAACAACCAGTATGCACCAAATCGTATAGCCACCCTCAGTTTGTTTCAGATTTCCATGCTTGAAAGTTGTACGTATTTCCGGCATCGGGTGCATCGCTTACTGAGTAATACATATTTGGAAAGTGTTTAACGCATTTTGAATCACCCTGTGTATATTGCTATGTGTGATACTATCACATCGCATTAGAAAACAAACTTTAAAGTGTGTTCGTGTAGAATACCTGGAACATTTTCATTAAATTAAAATGGGTATAAAGCAGTTCTTGGAGCTGCAACAGTATTGCCAAAAATAAACAAAAATTTCCGCGGAGTGTGTACTGTGTAACATTTGAATGAAGCATTTGTTGAGTACAATTCATATTGCATTTACGTGTTGTATGTATGTGATTCCGCTTGTCTGTGCTCAAATAGTTTGTGCTTTTTGGTCACTCTAATTGGATTCCCCCTCCTACCCATTCTCGCTGTGCTGTTAAGGCGGTACTGACGCTACTGTGTAAATCATGATGGAACCTTGCGCCTAAAAAGATTCATTTTCAGTCACGAGTGTTTCAGTTGTCATGTTGACGCTGATGGCCTATTGAGACTGCGCTATTGTTTTAAGACGCGGCATTTGTACTATTTATGGCACAGTTGGCGTCGTTAAGGTATAGTGCATATTGGAATATTCACAGTAATGCAGAATGATAGTTACTGTGAATTCAAAATTTATTGCAGTTACAACCCCAATAAAATGAGATTGTGGCTATGACTAATAAATAAGTTCTTTATTCACTTAATTCCGTGACGCAGATCCCTTCTTAAGGAGCTCTTAGCTGGTCAGTAATTCGCCCGAAGAAGGAGTAGCCCGAAGATTCATTACTGTACTTGAATCCACCACTAAATCCGTACCAGAGCTAGATAAGGCCTGTCCGCATCCTTATATTCTGTTTAAAATCCATCTTAATGTTATCCTGTAGTGTTTAGGTAGGAGTCGGGTCGGTACAAAGACTAGGCTATGGGCTTAACGACCCAGAAGTCGTGCTTCGATTTCTGGTATGCATTCTGAATTCGTTTATTGCTGCTGCCATTTGGCGATATCTCATGTAACGAATTTTTCCTTTGTTTCCGTGCAAACGAACGAGCTGCTGACGGACGGTGTGAAACTTAGGCTAATTACGTTATGATTGTACTACGCGAGGTGACAGAACGACCGAGGTATGGTCGTCCGGTTACAGAGAGGTACATGATTTTTAGACGCGTTTACAAAATTGCGAAACGCGAATATTAGCTTTGTCATGTCTGTCCGTCCATCCGTCTGTCCTTCCGTCTGTCTGTCGTCATGGAACAACTCTGTTTCCAGTGGGCGGATTTTCGTGAAATCTGGTATTAGAATATTTTTCGAAAATCTGTCGATAAATGTCAAGTTTCATTAAAATTTGACAAGAATAACGGGTACTTTACATGAAGACCGGTGTACATTTATTATATTATCTTCGTCAATTCATCTTTAGAATGAGAAATGTTGTAGATAAAAGTTGTAGAGAAAATCAAAACACATGTTTTGTACCTATGTTCATTAAATTTTTCCCGAAAATCGTGTCGTTTATGAGAATGTGGAAAAACATGGTAGAACCAGGGAGACAACAGATGACAATATAATATCGGGCAAGGGCGTTGCATGCTGGATAACTAAGGCTACGGGCATACACTCAGAATATTTAATACTTATTGCTTTTTCACGACATCAGTGGTTACGCGAACGCACCTGAATGTTACGTTATACGCACATTGCCAGTTTTATCTCTTCAAAGTGTCCTTAGCGGCTCGGAGGCCTATCCTGTCTTCCCCTCGGTGTAGAGTGGGGGCTTTTTTTTCCCGAGATTCAAGCAGCTGGAGAGTTGAAGTTACCCAGTAACCATCTAGTGCCGAAATTAATAATTCGTGGAGCTGCACCACCACCTGCGTGGTGAAGCACCGGGACAACTCTGCTGTTTTGCCTTTTACGAAGCCAGACTGCAGTAAGAGAACATATGCGACAGTGGATAGTGTCGTGTATCGAAATATTTATAAATTATAAGGAACGCGTGTATTTCTGCGAGAGAACAGTAGATGAGAGTGACAACTGGAACAAAAAGAAGAAGAATAACGAAATAAGGGAGGATAGGATAAGGAAGAAAAGAAAAACGACACAGAGAACAAGTGAAAGATGCAAGAAAGGAGGATTATATATACTGCGCGCGCGCGCGCGTGGCTGTGTATGTATGTATATATATAAAGCAAGAGCTTACGAGTGATCGGTGACTGTCCCAGGGGCACCCCATTTCCCATTTGCACGACGCCCTTAATGTTGAACGCGTCCGAGACTTCATCCACCAACTCATGGCTAAATTTTTTGCTAACCGTCCATCCTGTCCTAACCCCTGATCCAACAAATCGGAAATTACACTCTAGACGACGTAACTCTTTATACAAAACTTACAAACATAAACGACCGAAACGTATCCTGCTGTAACCATCTCACCATCAGGCATAATGTTTTGTAGTCATTTATCACTAATGTTACTTGCATTTCCCTATGTTTAACTTCTGTTTCACGTACTTCCAGTTAGCTAAATTTGTTACAGGAACAATTCTTTGATTTTCTTTTGTATACTGTATATACTGCCAATTTCATCTTTGAAATAAATATTAAAAAAGAGATACTGTCCCTGTCTTAATGTATCAGCTTACTCTTAATATGGAAGTAACGGTTCCCTTTGAAACGTTGATAGAATACGGCAGCAGTTTCTTACAAAACGTTCGTAGGTAAATATCAAACTACACGGCGTCACATCCCACAAGACAGTCATTTTAAGTGTTATTTATATTAAATCTTCATTGCTCCGGATGTGGATGAGCTTGGACCGTGTTCGTGCAGTTCCACACTTGGCAGCGTCCAGAAGCAAAGTGTGTGGGTCGTCCCTGCTCGTGGCCAGTCTTGTTTTCCTGTTAAACACATTCGATCAGTTCCATGGAACGGCTCAATTTCTGATCTCAGGAACTGTCACCGGCCGCTGAGGAGGCGTTAGGCACGGGCTGTGAACCTGACGTCCAGTGTCACTTGAAGGCATCGTCAGCTTCTCTTCGTCAAAGAATATGAGTGAGAGAGGGGGTGGGCGCGGGGTGGTTGTGGACCCCCTCACTTGGACCAAAGCATATAGCGTCTTTCTGTAACTCCCCTCTTACCCATCCCTCTGCCCCAAGAGTGCAGGCCTGACGTATCCGCAGTATCGGATGATTGGATATTTTCCCCTCCGGTTGGCATGAGAAGGATCCTATAAGGCGGGGGTGTCCAAGGTTTTGAATTATAAGGACATTAGTTGACCATTGGTTTTCAGTATGCAAAGAAAGAAGGAATTGGTAGAAATCTGTCAGACGGTTACGCATATAATTCTTACGCATTCTTCCATTGTAGACAGAATATGCACGACGCCATGCAGACGTGTAGAGGAGTGTAGATAAGAGCGATTTACTTCGTAACCCTGACACCGGAAAAAACTGATCTCAAAGCCAAATCAATTTATTTTGCGTATTTTCACTCTATAATAAAGTATGGAATAATTACTTTTCTGCGTAATTCTTTCAACAGTGGAACGATATTTGTTCTACAAAACAAAACTGTTAGACTTATGGTTGGTGTACGGCTTAAAACTAAATGTAAAATTCTATTTCACATATCAGAGATTTTACGTATTGTATGCCAATATATATTCTTGTTAATGAACTTCTTTGTAAGTAATGAAAAAAATGTTAAAAAAATTCACCTGTTCGCGGTGTTAATGTAAGGAATAATCACCACCACTACTGACTAATTTCCAATCATTCATGTTTTCATAAAAGTACATTCTATGTTGGCGTCAGGAATTCCAACAGTTTACCACGCAGGCTTACAAATCTTAAGAATGAAAAGGCACAATTTAAAGTAGCATTAACAAGATACTTAAACACGCTCCCTTTATTATGTAGAGATTCGGTCAGAATCTCAGTTTACGATGCATATATTTTGGGTTATTCATTTCGTCTCTGATAAGGACACTTTAGTTTAATGTTGCTGCTGTCCCACCACTTTTCCACGCGGTATCCGCCACAGCAGAGGCATTTTTCATATCGTGGGGTGATCTCTTCTATTCCCTTTTGACATGAATCTCTTTTTTTTTATCAGTCACCGTGTCACAACTGTTGCCACCTCGCGATCGTCTCTAAATTTGTGGCCGCTAAGATTCTCTTTTAGCGCTGGAAACAGACCTTCTTTTGTTGTGGTGAAGGGCCCCGCAGCAGACGCTACGGACGCACCGCAGCCTTGAGGCTTCTTGTGCAACCCTGTGATGAAGATGATGAGATGATTATTTTTTATCCTTTTCCAAGTTATGGAGCACCAGTGGAATGAAACTGACAGGGGAAAACCGAAGTACTCGGGGAAAAACCTTTCCCAGTGCCACTTTGTCCGCCACAAATCCCACGTGGACTGGCCCAGTATGGAACCCGAGCCTCCGCGGTGGGAGGCCGGCGACTAACCGCCTGAGCCATGGCACGGCCAAACAGATGCTAATCGCTCGGCGACGAATTCCCTTGATATAGTCACAATCAGTGTAGGTTCTTTAGTCAAGTAATTATACACCATATAAACTTGTTTTCTGACCGACTGTCCGTTCCATAAACGGGTAGGACTCCAGAATCGGTGGAGGCGCACAGGCGTCCCTAACCGGTCACTTTACATATTCCACCATCTGCGTACTCCCCTTTGAAATAGGTTATTTATGTTACAATTTTGATATGTTCCATCCCGCTGTGTTATAAGTCAAAGAAATGAATGTAGAAAAATTCTGGCTAACACAACCTTAGGGTTTTATTAATGATAAAACGTTGTCAATGGCACACTACGTGTTTCGGTCCGTGGGGACCATCTGCAGGTGTGACTATACATGGAACAGAGTACCGGGCATGATTTTTTTGTTAAAATGTATGTTCGCCTTACATTTCAAGACCTTGCATTTCAAGTTCTTGCATTTGTTGATGGAATAGGTTTGCCTCGTATCAGCAGTTTTGGTCATCAAGCCCGGTACTCTGTTCTGTGTATAAACACACCTGCAGATGGTCCGCACGGACCGAAACACGTAGTGTGCCATTGACAAAGTTTTATCATTAATAGAACCCTAAGGGTGTGTTAACCGCAATTCTTTTATCTTTATTTATTTATTTATTTAATGTGACAGATATTTAAAATTTGAGTTGTCACTTCGCGGTATAAATGCAAAGGCCAATTTATTAAAGCTTTAAAGGTTTAAACCTCTACTTGTTACATTACCACGTGCCGTACGAGTAGGGAACCCTGCATCTTGTTCACAAAGCGTATTCGCGAAAAATCCAATGCAGCTAGCTTCGGAATGCGCTTGTTTAGGATACCGAGCTTCCATAGCTTTGCAAGATTTGAGGTTTCCACAGCGGTGTTGCTGAAGATTAAATCCTTCGTCTTCAGGTTTACTACGGTCTTTCGAAACGTAGGTACCTATTTACCAGTTGACATGGCCCAGTATCCTGGGTGCCCAACAAACACGCAAGGTAAGTGACATGTATGAAATGTATTTGAGAACCCCTACGTACGTTTCAATAAGCAAGTTGCCATCTTCAGGGGTTTTTTTATTCTGTGCTAAAACCCTCCTGAAGATGGCAGTTTGCTAGCTGAAACGTATGTAGGGGTTCTGTAATACATTTTATACATGTCACTTGCCTTGTGCATGTGTTGGTCGACGGTAGGTTTATGATAAATGCGCGGTATATACAATATAAAATTTGCATCTTCAGTGTTTTGTTTCTGAAATATTCGATATGTGTGGACACGTTGAATGATTACGTAAATATCTGTGCTTCATTAACGGCTTTAAGCCTGCAGTTTATCAGAATAATATGTAAAAATTAATTTCCTGTCACAGAGGAAACGCGCACTGTTGCGATTTTAGAGACGAACCGTTTAATGCTTTCTGGGGGAAGAAGTGTGCTTATGATGAGACTTATGGAAACTACGTAAATACGTGTATACTGTGTGGGCAGATGCAGAATTGTCTAATGTTAAACAGACGTTACGTGTGGTTCTGTGAAGTGTTAACTAGCCAGTCAGCGCCCCAAAGCTTTCGTTTTGAAACACCTTGGATCAGAATCGAGCGGTGGTAAAGATTAAAGTTGTCCCTACCCACACCATGAAAGCATACGAGGGCGGGGGGAATACAGCTCCATTCATTCTTTACCTCGGCGCTAGATGGAGGGGAATGGTTAACATCACGTCTCCGGCCGTTTTACCCGCGGGGAAAAATCTCGGTACCCATTGACTAGGTGCTGTTTAGGCTCCAGAGCCGGTCTGCACGTTTTATAGAGAGAAAAAAATGCCTTGTCACTGTTGTAATTCGAATCTGACGCCTAGCAAATACGATACTCAGTACTGGCCACCTGATCGCCACTGTTGTTTCACTTCACAGTCATCCTGTAGCACAGGTTGTTTATTATTACATCTTGAGGGTAGCAGTTCCGGATCTTGTCCGGACTGCCTGTTATCCTGTACGTCAACCTATCCACTCGACTGCGTACGTAGTAACTAGATGCAGGCCTTCACCGCCTTCTCAGTAAGCGTCACTTTTTCACCGTTCAGACTTCTAGTCTCATACCATCAGACTGTGTGCATAAATGCTCTGTTCAGTGAATCAGTGAAATGAGCAGGCTAATCCGTCCAGTAGGCAGTAAAATTTTGATTGAAGGAAAGTGAACCACGATTAATTGCTCTGTAAGCCTTAAGGCAAAATCTACTTTCCCCAGACTATGGCTCGTTAGGGAAGAGTCAATATGCATATTTTAGTACCAGATTAATCCTTTAAAGACTAAGAACAACCTGAACTGTATATAAAATGAAGCTCGTACCTCGCAGTAAACACTTCCCGCCTTGGTTGTGAAAACAAGTCAGTCAGTGCTGTATATGGAAGCAGTCGCTGTTTGTTGTGAGATAAGTACAGAACGCATAATCACACTCTGGGGGGCGGAATTTAAAGTGTTTACTGTTAATGCTGGTGGTACATAAAGTAACCACTAACCTTTAAAACGTTAAGACCAACTCGCGTCCCGTTTATTTGCGTGTTACAGTGCCTGACGTTTTTAGAATTCAGGAGTTTACTTTCGAGGACTCCTTACTGCGCAGCTGCTGAGGTTACCGCATGCCATGGTACACGGTAATTTGACATATAAATTAATTTAAAAACCGGCATCTAGCTGTAGCCCTAAAACGCATAATCCACAAATATTTGACTCTGACCTTGAAATCTGTAAAGAATGCTAAAGGCTTCCGCTGTATTGCTGGTCACGTTTCATGTACCTTGCACTAAGACAGTAAAGCAGCATGGTGCCTGATTGTGTAACTAATTGTCCGGTCAGATGTAGAAATATGCAGTTTTATTAGGTATATTGTAATATTTTTTCTAGTTACTATACCTTATCCTTCTTATACAGACTCTTTCTTTAACCTTTTAAAGCCTAGCGGTAACATTACGTACCACCAGGTTTAACATTAAAAAATTCTACGTGGTGCCCACATTGCGTTTATGTGTTTTGTACGGATCTCAGAACAAACAGCAACTTTTGCCTTATAAAACATTAAGAGATTGGTTTTTATAACCGAAGTGGAGAGTGTTTACAGCGCGGTACGCACTGAGTCCTTATATAAAACAGATAAGCTTCTTCTTCAAAGGGATAATCGTGTCATTGAGTTCGGCAGCTTTATCGCATAGAAAGCCTGCATCCGCTGGGACATCACGTGACAGCTGCGGTGCTCAGGACAACGGTCAAAGAAACACCCTGAATTAAAAGATTTAGACTTACGCCTTTTATCTTTTATCGTCATAAAATTAGTTCGCATGTAGGGTTGAGTACATACTTTACTGATGGGTGCAGGGGTGTGACAATTAAATGACAGGACTGATTCTGTGAGGTTATATTGTGTGGCTAACTTACTCACGTGATTTGTTTAACGACTCTTCGTCGTTGGATTGCAGATGTGGAAGGATGCGGTCTTGACTTTGGGATTTATTCTCCGGGCATTTCTTTGTAGGGGCTGAGGAATATCAGGGGAGACGTCTGTCAGGGTGGGTGTTGTGTGGGGCGGGATTAAAGCACGGGGCCAATTGAGGCGAGTATGTTAGAATTCCAACACTGGAATTTTTTAATCCAAAAATCTCTTTACTGGAATTGCAGCAGTGAAATGTGTATTTTCCTCATTTCAGGCTTCCGCCGCGATGTTGATAAGATCTGCACTCTTGTATTTTCTGGTGCAAAGTTTTCTTGTCTGATTTTTATTGTTTGATTTGCTCTTTTTTAATGCGAGGCCTGCTGCAACCGATAATAGAATTTTTAATGCAATGGCTGCTGCAACCGATGACAGAATGTTTGATTGTTTTGGACGAACCTATTTTTTAATGATAATTTATGTAATATTGAAGCACCATATAAGAAAAACAGTTTTCATTTTAAAGGCACGCTTTTTTTTCGGTCTTGAAGACTTTTTGCGTTTTCTTTCTTTGCCTCTCTGGATATTGAACTGTGTGTTCTTCCAAAAATCTTCCTGAAATATCTGAGGATATATTTATTTCACGTTTCTAAGAAACTCAACACAGCGCAATTGAACCCTCGCACAGATCACAGGACTCAACACAAAGGAATGTTCAACGCACCATATTTGGGTTATGCAGTCACGTGTTCTAACGGTTTCCAACTCACCAGTGTTGCCAGCTGCTACACAGAATATCAGTCCGGTTATTTAATTGTCAGACCTCGTATTCACCCCCCGGTACAATCTGCCGCCCCGGACCTGTATTTTCAATCAGCGACCTGTCACGGATCTGTGATCCTCCTTCCCTTCACAGCACTTTTTCCCAATGTTCCTTCTCGGTGCGTCCCCAAACCCATCTCACACGCTCAGACTCTGGATTTTCAATTAGGAGACAGCACCCTGGGTGTAGAAGGCATAAAGCAGCACACTGTATCCAGTATGGAACAAGTTGAGGCGGAAATGGTCGAGTCAAAAACACTGGTGTCCAAACCGCTACTGGAGCTCAGCTGGACCGCAGGGTTGGACTCATAAAGTAAATTGTTGCTGTGTATACCATGAAGGCATATGGGGCACTGGAGGCATAGCTCTACTCGCTATTAACTTTGTCACTCCGGCTGCTTTACCTCTGATGCCCGTTGAATGGGAGGCTGAATGGAACCCTAGGGCCAATCTGGACGCGTAGTAGAAGGGAAAAGTCTTTTGTCCCTGCCGGTCATCGAAACACGACCGTCAGTTGTTCAGCCCGTAACGTAGTCACCGTACAGACTACGCTATGTTTGTTTAAGTATTTAACGACACTGCTTCAACAACAGATGCTACAGAGCAACAAATTAATTACAGCCGATCCCGGTTATAACGACATCGGTTTAAATGTCACCTCATTTATAGCGTCAAATCTTCTGTGGTACCAATTAATTCCTCACTGTTAACCACAATGTTATATTACTCAGAACAATACTTGTTTATAACGGCACAAAATATGCAGTCCCTTGCATGACGTTATAACGGAGTTCAACTTTACAGCTGTTAAGAGTTTGAGACGATGAGTTGATAACTGTCCTCTGAGATGTGTGACGTCATGTGTACCGCTGGAAGTTGATATCGTTCCATAGGAACTTGTTGCTTCCATATTCAGGTTAACAGAGTTTTGATTTTCATGGTAAAGAACTGTTTGTCATATTACACGGCGTCACATCCCAGGATACAACCATATTAACCTTTTAAAGACGAAAGGTAAACTGCTCTATATAAAGACTCTGTGCGTACCGCGCAGTAAACACTTTGAGCCTCGGTTATAAAAAACGAATGAGTTGCTAATGTTGACGGTAAAAGTTGTAGTTTGTTCCGAGTTATGTACAAAATACATAAACGCGATTTGAACACTATGGAGAATTATTTATTGTTAAACCTGGTGGTACGTAAAGTTACCGCTAGGCTTTAAAAGGTTAAGAGTAGGGGGCGAGAATATCATAGCTCACAGGGCATGAGAATAGAAAATTATTAGAGAAGCATCTAAAGACCAATAAACAAGTGGATGTATTTTGTACCTTGCTCTCCCCGTTTTCCGAAAGAGCACTACTTTTTGAAGGTTACCAGGCTTCGTCTGTTTGTTCTTGTAATGAGTACGGAGCATTGGCGGAGTGCTACTAATCGGTGTAACTTGGGTGGGAGGGGGACAAGGGGGCAAATGCTTCCTCCCAGTATTTTTCTACCTAAGAGTAGGTTTTTGTCTACTGAGTTGAAGAGGTGCAAATAAAAAATTGGGGTGAGAATGGGGGGAAAGGGGATTGTGTATGTTAAGGACTGGTTTAAACAAATCTTCCCCCTCTTTATAACTTGACTCCTAATACCCATGGTTGATGCCCCCCCCCCCCGGTGTTATTAGCCAATTTACGCCTATAGCGATACTGACAAGGAAAATCGAAGAACTCGGAGAAAAAACTGTCTAAGTGCCATTTTCTTCACCACAGATCTCTCGTGCACTACCCCGGCATCGACAAAAAAGTGCAGCTCGCACTCAGCAGTGAACCCACTGCATTTCGGTTATAACAAGACGCGCACTGTACATATAACGTCACATTAAGGTGCGTTGGCGTGACAATCGTTGCCGTGGAAAAGCAATAATTATTACATATTCAAAGCGTGTGTCTGTAGCCTTTGGTATCCAGCATGCAAAGCGCATGCGCCGTATTATATTGTCATCTGTGGGCTGTCCGACTGTACCATATTTTGCCACATTATTTCGGAAAAAGTCATTGATCACAAAAGTCTTTTGATTTTGTCTGCAGTTTTTGTCCAAGGCGTTTCTCATTATACGAGGAATGCAGCGAGATATCATAAATGCACGTAGGTCTTCATGTGGACTAACCGTTATTCTTGTCAGATTTTAACGAAACTTGAATTTTCTCGACAGGTTTTCGAAAAATACTCAAATTTTTCAAAAGTCCATCCAATGGCAGCCGAACTGTTCCATGTGGACGGACAGACAGATAGACAGACAGGCAGACAGACAGACAGATAGACGGGCGGACAGACAGACAGACAGACAGACAGACAGACAGACTGACGGACGGACGGACGGACATGATGAAACTAATATTCGCTTGCGTGATTTTAGGCTTCCGCTGCGATGTAGATGAAATCTGCGCTATTCTGGGATATCACGCAGCGTACAGGGGTAATTCCGTACCGACGTTTCGGTACAATCTAAAGGTCCCATTTTCAAAGGTCAAGAAGCTGGGCAGTAAGGAACTTGAAATAACCGCTGTGTGCTCTGAGGTCTGTACAGAACACAAATGCCCTCAGTGGGCAGAAGGTAGAACTTTTGAATGTTAAACTTGGTGGTACATAAAGTAACCATTAAGCTTACCACAGTCAGCATTGTAGCTTCACTGCTTAGGATGATTCGTTGTGAAGAGGAAAAACAAACATGTCTTATTCGGGCCATGTTGCTTCCTGCAGTGCGTGATTTGAGGTTTTCGCTTCGTTAATGAGAATCACTTCCTGCATTCTTTGATCTGACTCCCGAACAACGATTATGATATCTGTACTTGCTAGTCCACAGACTGGGTAATTTTGATTATATGACCTTGGGTTTGTTCATTGTTTTGCGCACAGCTTTGTTTTCAGTATCCGGAGACACTGTTTTGAAACGTAATTTCATAAAGACGTTTCATTACTTGGACAAATGTTTGTGCCTCCATGTTACGCATGATTGCCGCCATACGTTGCTTGCTGTTCCCAATTCTTACCCAGGGCTGAGTCAAATTTAGTGACAGTAGAGTTTTGCAGGTGACAGAATTGTAGAAGTTTACACGGCCTGGCCCGAGCAGCTTGCAGCCTAATGCCTTATCCATGAGTTTGACGTTCATGTGTCGCTGATACTGACCGGTTGTTTGAAACCCAGGCACAAAATGGCTGCTGCGTAGAGCCAGTCACGAAATGGCTACTTGCATAGAGCCAGTCACGAAGTGGCTACTGCACAGAACCAAGTACAAAGTGGCTACTGCGTTGAGCCAGTCAAGAAGTGGCTACTTGCATAGAGCCAGTCACGAAATGGCTACTTGCATAGAGCCAGTCACGAAATGGCTACTTGCATAGAGCCAGTCACGAAGTGGCTACTGCACAGAACCAAGTACAAAGTGGCTACTGCGTTGAGCCAGTCAAGAAGTGGCTACTTGCATAGATCCAGTCAAGAAATGGCTACTGCATTGGGCGAGTCACCAAATGGCTACTGCATAGAACCAAGTACAAAGCGGCTACTGCGTTGAGCCAGTCACGAAATGGCTACTTGTAGAGATCCAGTCAAAAAATGGCTACTGCATTGGGCGAGTCACGAAATGGCTACTGCATAGAACCAAGTACAAAGTGGCTACTGCGTTGAGCCAGTCACGAAATGGCTACTTCATAGAACCAAGTACAAAGTGGCTACTGCGTTGAGCCAGTCAAGAAGTGGCTACTTGCATAGAGCCAGTCACGAAATGGCTACTTGCATAGAGCCAGTCACGAAATGGCTACTTGCATAGAGCCAGTCACGAAGTGGCTACTGCACAGAACCAAGTACAAAGTGGCTACTGCGTTGAGCCAGTCAAGAAGTGGCTACTTGCATAGATCCAGTCAAGAAATGGCTACTGCATTGGGCGAGTCACGAAATGGCTACTGCATAGTGCCAGTCACGAAGTGGCTATTTGCATAGAACCGTGAATATTTTTCTGTAAAAATAAAAAAAAATGGTTCAAACAAAAGTTGTGGGTCTTTATTGTCATCTGTCACTTATGTTTGCATTTTTTTCTTTTGTGGTAGGTTGTGAGTCGTTTTTGTGAAAAGTGGTAAAAGTTTGAATTGACGTTACACGCCTTATGGTTCATGTTCAACCAATATTGACCGAAATCCGATTCACGCAACACTTTTCATGGTATGTAACTGATACCAACTTTAACTGGAAACTATTCGGTAGTTTTGCAGACGGAACAAGCGGATGGCCAGGAATACAGAATATGTCGTACTAATTAAGGATTTCTTTTATACAAAGAATGAAATCAACCGTCAGACGCCTGACGTTTTCGCAGCTTGGGAGTGGACGTGACGGTGAGTAAAAATAGCCGTAGTCTTTGCTATATGTAATAATATGCAAATCATTTTACCGTGTTATATCGCTAACGACAATTATTTACATCCAGAAATTTTCTTCACGTTACATTTACCGTACCAACGCATGCAATTGTAGTTTAAGAGTCGGGTTGGTTGCTCACTGACCTCCAGAAAACTAGATGCAATTTGTATTCAGTGGACAACGGAGTTTCGTGCAAAAGGTTTAGGTCTGTGAAGTGTTGCTATTGTGTCGATTTTTACAGATTTTCGAAGGTTTGCAGTGCTATCAGTTTAAAAAATTTCAGGGTTACTTACGTATTCCAACTTCTCCTCTGCTTGGACTGTTGGACCCGAAAGATGAAGACATCACGATTCTTCGGAACTTCGATAAGATATTTTACCAGTCATCACGGCGTAATATCCCAGAATACCTAATTTTCAGCAGTACCGCTGCGAGAACCTTGAATTTCCGAATTTTATGCAGTTACGAAAGTGCAAAAACTGCCAGTCCTAGGTATTATAAAGTACAGTTACGAACTGTAACGTTTCAGTTTTTAATTCTTCGTAATTATTTTCTATTTTAATCAGTAATGCATTTGAGTTCTCCATTCTTCTGTTCATTGAATATTCGACCCTTGAAAATGAGCCGACAAACACCTGTCACCCAGTGACGCAACGCTTATGCCAGAAGGACGAAGACCTTTAAAACTGCACCGCTGATAAAGCAGGGTCTTCCATAGCAATGCGTTATATGCACATTATGCATACGTGAGGTATTCCTGCAAGTTCTGAATAATGTACTGTCATTTACATACCAATTGGAAGATGACACTGGCATTCATGTTGCTTGAATTGAAATTCAGTGTGAGATATTTCAGTGCGTAAGCTTTAGTTATGCAGATCAGTAGAAAACGTACTTCGTTTGTCGACAGACACTGGATGAATATTGTATATAGCGATATAGTGCGGCCTCTAATTGCACTTATTACACATAAGATTGTGTTTAATCATTCACTTTTGTATAAGTCCATGTTTTTTAAAAGTAATTGAAACCGGTACATATTACTGGGGCCCGGCGATCCGGAGGAGGCCCCTGGGCTCGACTATGTTGCATGTATTTAGTTACCCAGTTTGTTACTTTCAGTACTGCTGTACGTAATAAATTTCTTACGGCCAGTTGGTATACTTTTCGAACACCTCAACCTAAGTTTACCGAGCAAGTTGTCTTCGAAATGTGCCCTTTTCGAATCCCGGCCAGTATTTACGGACTTTTCTGACTGAGGCTTTTCATTGTTTTCCTCATTCCCTCCATGTTACGGAATGACCTCGCACTTGGCCGTCACTGCTTGCTTCTAGGCTTTTCTATTCACTGTATTGCTACCATCCTGCACTGCATGCTGTAAGCTGCGGACCGTGTCGTTAAAAAGACAGCAGAAAAAAGAAGTAAATAAATATTATTGTACTATCATTACATTTGCAACCGAAAGTGTATGAACACCAGGGCCGCGTCCAAGGCGGGAGGGGGGGGGGGGGGCCGCAGCCCTACAAAACCGAAAATTAGAAAACACAGATTTTGTAGATATTATGATATCAGAAGGCTTACGTGATTTCCCCTTCAGCCAAAATCAGCAACTGAAATCGACTGACGGCTAGTACGTTAGAAATTTGAAAAATATATTAATAAAATTAAAAAAAGACGGGAAAATAGGACACTGTGATTGAGTCGCGGAACAAGTAGTTACATCGGTATGTATATAAGTGCAGTTGCAGAGAATGTGTCATGTTGTACTTACAGCGTGATTTTATAACATCATTTGTTGAATCAAACATAAATTATATATAGGCTCAAGGTCAGGGCCCCCCCCCCCCCCAAGGAAAAATTCTCTGTGCGCACCCGATGAGCACTGTATTTTTTTTAGCTATTGACCGCGTCATTAAATGAACCGTAAATATATGAACGAATGAATGAATAAATAAATAAATAAATAAATGCCGATCCCGGTGGCCGCCCGGCCTAAGGCATGGGTCTGCGGCCCATCGCTTGCTGAGATCGTGGGTTCGAATCCCGCCGAAAGCATGGATGTCTGTCTCTTGCGAGTGTTGTGTGTTGTCAGGTAGAGGTCTCTGCATCGGGCTGATCACTCGTCCGGAGGAGTCCTACCGAGTGTGGCGTGTTTGAGTGTGATTGCGAAGCCTCGATAATGAGGAGGCCCTGGCCCGCTAGGGGCTGTCGAGCCATGAAGAATAAATAAATAAATAAATAAATAAATGTACAAATTAAGTATCCCGATATTTGTGTATTTGTGCCTTGAGACTCTATCAGTCAGATGTGCGCTAACTCTATGCAGTATACGCATTTGACAGAAGTATATCCGAGTACAAATGTAGTTGACCCACATTTAAAAGCTGTAATTAGGCTAAGACGTAAGGGAAATTTGCGATTTAGCTGATTCTGTGTGCAGTTTGGCCATCCTTCTTAGCAGCAAGACAGCAAGAGAGAGTAAGCATTTGAGTGGCGTGCTCTCAATTCCAAGTTAGCGGGCGGCAACAGAAAGCGTTCCTGTGATTACTGATGGACGAGATAAAATAAAAAAGGGCGCAGGAAAGAGAGAAAGAGAGAGCGAGAGACGGTATATTACTAACCGTATCAGATCGACCTCGTAGAGATGTGTTTTTTTTTCCCTCGAATTGAAACGCGGGAAATTGAAAAAGAGCAAACATAATAGTGGCCTGGTATAGGAAACTACATAAAATACTGAACCACCGACTTTTCTTATTAGAGTCACGTGTCCCAGTGACGTAAACGGATGAGATTCATCTTGTTCAATTTTCTTCTTCTGTTAACCTATAACTCGAGGTGGTGCTTTTAACCCTTTAAAGACGAATCGTATCTGTTTTATATAAGGACTCAGTGCGTACCGCGCTGTAAACACTCTCCACTTCGGTTATAAAAACCAGTCTCTTAATGTTTTATAAGGCAAAAGTTGCTGTTTGTTCTGAGATCCGTACAAAACACATAAAAGCAATGTGGGCAGCACGTAGAATTTTTTAATGTTAAACGTGGTGGTACGTAAAGTTACCGCTAGGCTTTAAAAGGTTAATGCAGGGGTTTGGGCTAAACAAAGTAATAGGGCAGGCACGTCGTTTGCTAATAATAAAAGCGTACTTGATCCATACAAGAGCTGAGATCTGCGCTGTTCTGGAATGTTACGCAAAGTTGAGTGGTAATTCTGTACGGACGTTTCGGGACAATCTGTCTTATATTTAAGGGTAAAGAAGACTTCTTCTTGGACTTCTTGACCCTTGAAGATGTAGTCAATAAGTTGTCCCGAAACGTCGGTACATAACAACTGCTCAACGCGGCGTAATATCGCAGAAGAACGCAGATCTCATCTACATCGCGGCGGAAGCCTGAAGTCAGGCACACCGCAGCTGATCTGTTTACTACAGAAGGCGCTGTGTGTGTGAACACTCGCGTTGTGTGACAGCACTGTAAATGTGGGCAGCTTGTTGCCTATGACAGTGTGGCAGTTTTGCAGACTGTCGTGTGGAGCCTTCCTATTCCACAGCTCACATGTATTAGACCTCTGTTCGTCATATTGTTATGAAATTACTAGTTTGTGCAGCCAGCAGCGCCCCATGGGAAAGAAAAGGTAACAAAAAAGCAGAAACTTATTTGTATTACCGTCTTCAATCACGTTACCAATACACACGGCGTCACATTCTGGAAGACTGTAATCTTAACGGACACCGGCGTGAGAATATGAAATCACGCGAATGTATTTTGGGTCGTAACGGTAGTTAAATGTGTTTTAAGAGCACATGCGCTGTGATGCAAGACAGCTACACTTGGGGATGCAGTGTGCTAAAAAATTGATGCGGTTTGGTAAGCACTGGCTGGACAAATACGATCTTGTCAAACAAAATGTAGAAAAGTCATGAATACAAACGGACTTGTTTTGGGTTTCCTGCCCTTTAAAACTAATTTTAGGGTATAGTAGAATAAACAATATTCTGCATAACATTCTACTGCTACAGATTTCTTACTTCAAGTTGTGTAGTCATTAGCAAATATTCTTCTACCTGACATTAGTTCACAAGTGTTTAGTGATAGAAATAAGACAAGAAACGGGATAGTTCCAAAATAGTTATTTTCTTTCTATTTTCAATATCAAAAATACTTTTATGCCTTCATGAAGCTAGTTAAAAATTTGGCATTGAAAGCGCTAATCTCTTCTGCTTGGTCACAAATATGACACTGTCATTTTGAAGACTTTGGGATGGCAAATTACTTTGTAGTTTTTCGAATATGACTAGACACGATTTTCTTACCCCGGTGATAACCACGTATTTCAGAATTATCTTTTAATCAGTATTTTATTCCGTTTATTTTAATTTGGAATGTTAGATTCCTTAAGACGTTGCCTTAAGTGACGATATCTGAGCAGATAATTTCTTTCTGTTCAAACAGAATCACAAAAAGCTTTAGGAATTCTAAGTACTGTTGTGCACGTATGAAACTATGAAGTTAGCAGAATTGGGGTGTAGGTACATTCGCAGGGTTTGAACGCGTACGTGACTAGAACAGAGCAAGTTAACGAGCAGTTAGGCAAATGCAGTAGAAACACCCGAGAAACATTGCCGCATATTTAGGTGGCCCACCTTGCATATCGGAACGAAAAATTTTTGGTTGCCGTGTCCGGCTAGACCAGTTGCTTGCATCCTCAGACGTCAAGCAAGAAGACTTATCACATTTAGCAAGACACAAATCCGTGTTTAAATTGTTATCATCTTTCTTTCAGTATTTTGAGAGTAGAAGCGCTTAGGAGCAGTGACTGCTGAGGCGGCAATCAAATTCAACACGTAGAACGACGTACATTTTTCAGCCTGTGTAGGATCGTAACGTGACGCCTACTGTTCAATCAATACAAAAACTACATTTTTAAGTAAATTAAATTTAGAGTAATAATAAATAATATAAATAATTTTGTTTCTATTAAATATATTTTATATTATTTTATTTAAAACAAAATGTAGGCTGCCACAGTGTCGTATTGTCACGAACTTTTTTACATCTACGAAACATTACATGTGATTGTACTAGAGGGCAGCCACGTGGGTAAAGTGGAAGTTGTATTGGGGCTTTTATGTAAAGATACATTTTGTAATGAACATTTTTTGTTCTGACGTATGACGCTGTCCGCTATATATTATACGAGTAAGACGTCTGCTGTAAACAATCGATTAGGACAAAAATTAACGGAAAACCGAGTAAGCAAGAACAAAGAAGTATACAGAAGGAGTGACCCTTCCTTCTGATTTGCGTAGGAATACATTTTAATGTAAACAGAGCCAGAATTGCCATAATTTGACCGCTGGACACAAAATTATGGAATTTCTTACGTACTTTTCTGATTAAAAATACGTTTCAAATTCCCACTGTGGTGGTAACGGAGGTGCGGGTTTTCTGGGATTCCTTTTAAGTGGCTTTTCTTCAATATAGTTCCTTCTGCATTGAGAGAGATGATAAATGTATGGTTCAATCTCCAATAAATGCTTTTTTTGTGAGAAAATTATTCTTTGAATTTCCTACTTTCATTCTTCGTGTAAAGACTGAAGTATCTCGTTTGTTCTTAGTGGGGTTCCAGTATAGGGGAACGCCTATGTATATGTGTGTGTGTGTGTATGTATATATATGTGTATATATATATATCGGTGTCTTCGGTATACGAGTATTTTGAAGCCGCTTGCGATGACTAAATTTCCCAACGGGTTGTGTGGTTTTAAGGTCATTTTGTACGTATAAAACAAGGCCGGATCAGCGTAGACACTACAGTACATAGGCTGAGGGCCGAACAATCCGGGTTTTATTTCCGGTAGAGGCAAGAAATTTTTCTCTCCTTGAAAACGCCCAGACCGGCTGTGGGTCCCCACGGCCTTCTGTTCAACGGATACCGGGGTACTTTCCCGCGGGTAAAGCGGCCGGGGTGTGAATTTGACCACTTGCCTCTATCGAGTCTATCCAGTGGATCTGTACGTCTGCTTCCCCTACATGCTTTGATGCCGTGAACAGGGAAAATTTTACCTTTTGTGTGATTTAAAATGTTTTAATTTCCTCTTTCGAATTTAAAAAGAAAAAGACGAACGCTGGAGAACCACGAGTTTTGTGGATTAACTAGTTAAATATAAGATTAGCCTATTGTTTGTGGCACGTGGTTATTAACCCTTTAAAGACGAAGCGTGTCTGTTTTATATAAGGAATCAGTCCGTACCGCGCTGTAAACACTCCACTTCGGTTATAAAAACCAGTCTCTTAATGTTTTATAAGGCAAAAGTTGCTGCTTGTTCTGAGATCCGTACAAAACACATAAACGCAATGTGGGCACCATGTAGAATTTTTTAATGTTAAACCTGGTGGTACGTAAAGTTACCGCTAGGCTTTAAAAGGTTAAAGACCACGCGTGTCTCTTTTATATAAGGACTCAGTGCGTACCGCGCTGTAAACGCTCTCCACTTCGGTTATAAAAACCAGTCTCTTAATGTTTTATAAGGCAAAAGTTGCTGTTTGTTCTGAGATCCGTACAAAACACATAAACGCAATGTGAGCACCACGTAGAATTATTGAATGTGAAACTTGGTGGTACGTTAGGTTACTGCTAGGCTTTAAAAATTTAATAAATGGTGTACTATGAAGGAAGTGGAAGAAAGCGTTGGTTTCCCCATTATTGGTACTGTCAAGGCATTTGGCTGAAAGGAATTAGGGAAAATACGAAAAGTAAAAAAGTTGCCAATGTACGCGCCGAGGTTCCAACCAGTTACCTCTCAGATGAACGGCAGCGGTGTTACCGCTTCGTCGTTTTGCTCGCTAAATTTCACTGTGACCTGTAATACAGCGACTGCGATAAGAGGTTATGTCAGTACCGATTCACTCGCCAGTATTTCTGTCTCTCAGTTCTGTTTCTCTTCACCCATCCTCCTCTTCTCTCCATTTCACTTATTCGCTCTCTGTATTGAATAGCGACCAAATTTCGCCACGTATAGCTCCAATCAGCATTTTATACCAGCAAAAGGCTGCTACACTCAACCCGGAGTAGGGTTGTGAATTGTACTGCAATTCTGCTCCACATTCATCGAAGCCAGCGTGCCACACTCTGCCCTTACGCTGTTCGGAAACTTAAGAAGGCATTCACAGTTGTAGTCCTGCGCCTCTTGCTGTACCAGCTCCAGATAAGTTTGAAATGATATACACTAGTGAAATCTGAGGTGAGAGGCAGAGGGCAGGTAATTGAAAGGAGCTGCCGTTGGTTATATAAAAGTTTCTCATAACAGAATAAAAAAAAATATTACGCTGAAACTTACGTCGCATTGCTTATAGAAAAGCCTATATTTGAGGAGCGAACTCTGATGTTGTCATATAGAAACATAGCAACCATCTTTTCTACATAGAACGTCTCTAGTTTTTGTACGGGTAATTTCGTTTAAATGAGTTATCTGTGGAACCCAGCTTCTTCTGAGTTTCTGTGCAGCTGGCAACGTCTGTTGTGGGCGGCAAATGGCACAGTGAAGTTATTTAGAACAGAGTTGCCACGTTTCCATAGAATGCGGAGGACTGCCGAGTTATTTGTAATGTACTGTGGCTGTGAACGAGCTGACGACGTTGCGCCGGTACTGATTGCAGGGTGTGACAGATCGAGCAGCAGGGACTGCTTGTTATTTTGTTCTGCGTCGCAGAAAATTTATTTGTTGTGAGTTTTGTCCCAGACCGTCTATTTTCATGTGGTTTCTAGATAGAATGGCGTTTAGTGTTGACCACATGCTTGCTAAATGCCAGGTGTACTCAAGGGAGTCTGAATCATTTGGCTTAACTGTGTAACATGCTTTCTAAATGCCAGATGTATTCAAGGGAATCTGAGTCAGCTGGTGTAACTGTGTAACGTGCTTGCTAAATGCCAGGTGTATTCAAGGGAGTCTGAATCAGCTGGCGTAACTGTGTAACATGTAGAGTTTAAACCGTCAATATCTCAAGGTATGTTCGTCTATCGGATCATAGTTCTGTTAACAGAATATTCTCCTCAGGTTTCCATTGGTTATTCTCTCATCGTGTACGTACTGGCCTTATAAATTACGTGTGGAATTTGTGGTGCACGAAGTAGCAATGGGACAGTTTCTTCTCTCAGAGTACTTCGGTTTTCCGCTATCATCCATAATCGTATTTCATTGATCTACCACCGACGCCATATAATCTTAGCAATCAAGAATGTCATTAAACAAAACACTTCTCTGTCTGTCTCAGTGCTGCCTTCCTACCGCCTATTTAGTTTTCATACCGGTTCTGGGCCTGATTTTGTTGAAAGCGGCGAACAGCGGATTCTTCCTCACCCCTAGCTGTTAAATCAGCAACAGTGACTACGCGAAGTCAGAGTAACTCTACGTTCCTTGCTGAAACGTAGCTCATTGCGCTGACGTTTGTACGTAACATGATAGTCCTATAGGCAGAATTTTAGTCAGGGAGCCGGAAGGAAAGAAATACAGTATCCATAGGATGTGTGAGTCCTATGAATATAGCTGTGGAAGTTAATGTCGTGCAATGAATATTACTGTCGTATTTTTATCATATGATATTTTGTTGTGTTTTGCATATATTGGTGTGTATGCTCCTTGGTGATGGCTGGTGGCCGCCGAAACATGTAGGAATTAAGAAATTGTATGTCTCTCTCTCTCTCTATATATATATATACACTGTGTGTGCAAATGTCTTTCTTTTTAAAAAAAAAGAAGCTTGGAATTTAAGTCTAGGAATTCGTTTTGTTCGTATCCAGCAGGGCACAGTCATTATCCTTCGTTCGGATTTAAGACAAAATGAAACCGAGAATACAAAATAAATTTTGCGAGTATTTTGTCAAGTACGCCGCCAGCCTTAAAATACACAGCTGGCAAACAGAGGGGTTCTGGCAGAAATGGGACTGCGATCCTCATGTGCGCTTCTCGCCGTATCACGTGACCACATTCCCTGGTTTATGCCCCTGATTGACGTTAAACCTGCAGGCAAGCTAACGGACTTACAATGCAGTTTAGCCTGTATTTTCGTGTATAATAGATAGCGTGCCTCTTCTGTTGCGTTAATCTAGCTATAATGAGTTTCATTAACAAGTCAAGTATATTTTCTCTTATCGGGGTTGAATATTGAATTATCTACATAAGATTGTTGATTTGTTGGGATAATCGAAAACGTAATTAAGTGACTCCAGTATAATTAGGTATGGATCTCGTTCGGATTGTCAGGGGTTTTCATTCGAATAGCGGAACAACTGTGAAATCGAATGAAGAATTAACTATTGCCACTCATTATCTAAAGCAGGGCTGACCAACTTCAACCCACAGAAGGGCAACGTAATTCGTTAAGGACTCGCCTGAGGGCTGCACATGTGTATACATGTCACGAAAACCGGGGGGGGCCCGGGCGGCCCACAAATTAACTAGACGGCCGTTGTTTACAAATAACAAGTTATGCTAAAAGCACGGTTGAATGACAAGGAAGCAGGCCGCACTAAACTCGGTAAAACACAAAGAATGATTTGTTTACTGTCTGCTGTCTTAAAAGTGATGAGTTATAGTTTGCAGACATGTTCGGTGCTAATAATGTTGCCACATTATTTTCTGTAGACCTATTTTGTTGTGTTTGTTAAATCGTATTGCTGAAAATATTGAGGTCACTGAGGGCCGCAAATGCTTTCCTCGAGGACCGCATGTTGGGCAGCCCTGATCTAAAGTAACGGTAATTATACTATAGATTGTTCTTAATAATAGAATGCCGATTACCCAAGCAGCTTAAATAATTGCGCGTTGTTTTCGAAATCAGACTTACAGAAACGAGTTAAAATAGGCGTAATATTTATTTACGATATGCGTTGTGTTAGCAAGGCGGGCTGACTTTAGCAATGAGCGCTGTACGTCGGGCAGTGCGTTTGCGTTACGTATGTGTAGGTTCGGAAGAAATAAAGAAAGAATACACGAGAGATTGGAGAGCACAGACAAGACAGTGAGAAAAAGGAAAAGGCGAATACAGAAAACATTCCTTTCTTTCTGCCTTATTCTTCCCCTGTTTGTGCTGTTTCATTTTACTTGCTTCTGCTGTACTGTCTTATCTTTGGCCTTGAGTCTGTGTTTATTTCACTATTTGTTTCTGTATTCTTGCTGATGGAAGAAAAGAAGAAAATAGAAAAATAAAGAAATACGAAACGAAAGAAGAAAATAAAGTACCAAAGAAAGAAAAAATTGGAAGAAAAAAAGGAAAATAGAGGAAGAGCTAGAACCTTTGGCTGTAAGATTTATTCAATTAATTTAAATCGTAAGAATTTGGTGTGCTTTGGCGAATCGAGGCAGGTGGCTGCTTATCTGGAGAACGCCGAATTGTGTGGAGAAAATGTGACATAAAGAGTGTGTGTGTGTGTGTGTGTGTGTGTGTGTGTGTGTGTGTGTGTGTGTGTGTGTGTGTGTGTGTGTGTGTATGTATGTATGTATGTATGTATGTATGTATGTATGTATGTATGGATACATGTATGTATGTATGTATGTATGTATGTATGTATGTATGTATGTATGTATGTATGTATGGATACATGTATGGATACATGTATGTATGTATGTATGTATGTATGTATGTATGTACGTATGTATGTATGTATATACGTATGTATGTATGTATGTATGTATGTATGTATGTATGGATACATGTATGTGTGTATGTATGTATGTATGTATGTATGTATGTATGTATGTATGTAATGTATGTATGTATTACGTAATGTATGCATGTATCTATGTATGATTTTATCTGAGTTATTTACAGCTGAACCCGCCTCTCAGTTTGCAACCCCAGTTTAGTCCTGTATTTCTAATCTCTGTTCCGAAGGCCTATTGCTCCCATTATTGTGCAATACATAATGCACTTGTTTTTTTTGTAAATCTTCCAGGTTTTCTTCGTTTAACTCTACGGAGGAGTTCGGTCGACCATCTTGTTTGAATACATCCCGGATATGCAGGGAATTATGTGCCTAGCTATCCCATATAACGCCTGAACAGGCCCTTAGTGCTCCAAGAGGTTGAAGCTCCCAGAATTACTAGACGATCGGCACATGAAGGTGGTAGGGTTGTCAGCCCTACGCGCTGGCCGCCTTTAACCCCCAGGAGATATTCGTGGTACTCTTTCTGTTAGAGACTGAGTCGTACAATAATGTGACTAAGGGCAGATCGTTATTTTAATAAGTTAAGGTGTAAAGAACAAAATCTGACATGAAGTGGTGTTCTGTACAATTTATTGCCCAAGCGAGTGAGTGCGTATGTGAGTGAGTGAGTGAGTGAGTGAGTGTGTGAGTGAGTGTTGAGTGTGTGAGTGAGTGTGTGTGTGAGTGAGTGAGTGAGTGTAAGTGAGTGAGTGTGAGTGTGTGTGTGAGTGTGTGTGTGAGTGAGTGTGAGTGTGTGTGTGAGTGACTGAGTGAGTGAGTGAGTGTAAGTGAGTGAGTGTGTATGTGTGTGAGTGAGTGAGTGTGTGTGTGTGAGTGAGTGAGTGTGTGAGTGTGTGTGTGAGTGAGTGAGTGTGTGTGTGAGTGAGTGAGAGTGTGTGAGTGAGTGTGTGAGTGAGTGAGTGTGTGAGTGTGTGTGTGAGTGTGTGAGTGAGTGAGTGAGTGAGTGACACCGACAGAGGATGCAGTTATTCTCATTGTCTGACAGATGGCGTTAATGGCCACACAGATTCGCCAACTAAATGCTTCCGTACGTAAGAGGTATTCCTTTGAATTTTCAACGGGAATTTTCCTCTAGTGTCATCTGGAGTTACTTCCTGGACGGACTGACTTATGATGCGAAACCGCTAGTGAGCCACTTATGATGGTGAAGCCAGACAAACAGATAATCTAATTTTGTAAGCAAGAAGTCTTACTGTAACACACCGTATAATGTCAGGAAATGCGCATAAGCAAGGTGCCTGCGACGTCAGAGACGCCCGAGCAAGTTGACTGAAAAGGTAATGATTCTTGTTTGTATTCGTGAAGTGTCTGGTTCGAATCTGGGCCGGAACACAGGCTATTCTAAGAGATTCTTCGTAGTTTTCCTCAGTCCTTCCAAGAAAATTCCAAAATAATACATTTAATTGAGCCAGGATAATTTCTTTCCACTTCCTATTCTGCTAATTATTCTATCACATGATGCTG
Source organism: Coptotermes formosanus (assembly GCA_013340265.1). Lineage (NCBI taxonomy): Eukaryota > Metazoa > Arthropoda > Insecta > Blattodea > Rhinotermitidae > Coptotermes > Coptotermes formosanus. Next base: position 2,229,885 of record BLKM01000358.1, read on the forward strand.
TGTTGAGTCAGTGAGGGTGTCATTCGATATACTGAGTGCAACTACAAGCGTCACTTAGCCAGTAAAGTTTCACTTTTACAGTATTTTCTGCCTTCTGGATGCTCCGTCGAGTTCAGCAGATAAGTTGAGGTACAGAATGAAAGGACTGGACAGGTGTTGTTCTGCAGGAAGTAACATGTACAGAAGACGAATTACTTGGTGCTAGATGGCATTCCATATTTCTCTTTGCAGGATGACATGGGAATATTTTGAGAATAACATAAGCGGAAAAGGCCTTTTAGAAATCAAACGGTGTGTCTGTTATAGGTGAAATTATGTACGCATTCAGGCCACTTGGTAGCTAACGTCATTTGTTAGACACTGCAAGTAACTTCTTGTTATTGCATGTGCCATGCGTTTTGGTCTCTGATTCATTCTTGTCTTCTTTCTTCATTCTCTGCGAAAATTAGGGTGTATTATTATACGTGTATGTGTGTGTGTGCATGTGTGTGCGCGCGCGCGCGCGTGCGTGCGTGCATTAGCCGATACATCAAGCGCCTTCTCTAATAACTTCCCAGTACGATTAACAGATACTTACCAAATTTAGTCATTGTCAGTGGTGGCTGTGCGTGTTTTACTGTTCTGTCACTTATAACACGGCAACCGCGGAAACTTCCAATGTGAGACACTGTAAGTATGTACAGTTGTTTAAATAATTTTTTTCATAGGACGTAAAAGAGCAGCATGGGAGTCACTTTACACCTACGGCAATAGACATATGTGTGATATATAGTCGGATTACATCCTTACCCTAATCATTTGGTCTTCATCGTGGACACAATTCCTTCAACCCTGAAGAAGGATGCAGCATGCTTCTCTGAAACGTCGATGTCAAGCAGCAACAATACACTGTATTGTAAAAACATGTAATACGACAATTTTAATAATTCCCGCCTTTAAGTTCTGAGAAACTTGTGCGTCATCGGTTCTTACTGAGGACTGTGCCCTGTTGAGTTGGTTTGTTACCCGTTATTTAGAATTCTAGCAAGCAGTGGCTTCTGTCGATTGATCTGAATCAAAACGTCTTCTGATTTAGCAAATTAGAGCAGAATTTATTCTGAAATTCATTAAGTAGTTTTAAATATTAACTGATTGCATTTTCTTGGCAATTTTAACTGTTTTGGGGCTTTACAATCACATTTTAATTACGTATTTAAGATTAAATGTGGAAGTGAAGTTATGTTTAATTGAAATTACTTTGGCCGATTCCAGTGGCCGCGCAGTCTAAGGCGTAGGTCTGCAGACGAGCGCTTGCTGGGATCGTGGGTTCGAATCCCACCGGGGCATGGATGTTCGTCTTGTACAGTGTTTGTGTTGTCAGGTAGAGGTCTCTGCGACGGGCCGATCCCTCGTCCAGAGGAGTCATACCGACTCTGGTGTGTGTCTGAGTGTGATCAAGTGAAAATAAACAACCTCGACACTTACTGTGAGTAGGTGGAAGAGGTAAGGGCTACGAACGAACGAAATTGCTTTGTAAAACACTGTTATGTAGTGAGTTTAATTGTTGTTAGCTTACAAGTTGAAACGCATGTGCCAGTCAACAAATGCGTTTGTTATATTCTGTATGTGACTTAAATCAGGCCTGCTTAACCTGTTATGTGGTGCTTTGGCAAAAATTGGCCTGCATGCGGGCAACATAGAATTCGGTACAAAAGTGAAGAACGAATAAGCATGCATATAATTACACGTATGATTTTACCTGTGTTTTTGTTTATACGTCACGTGATGTAAAAATATACTGATAAGCAAAAGAATGGTTAAAAAATTAAATTTCACAACCTTAAGATAGGGTGTCCCTATTTTTAGCACATTTTTACAAAATGAATTCGTGGTGTAATATATGTCTCTATAAACAAACAGCTCGTAAATTTGCACAATTGCTTCGGCCTTCTGTCTCAGTTTTGCCAGGGAAAGGATAAAAAGACTTTGCTCGTTTCAAATGTCTCCGCTGGCGTCGTAACACTGTGTCGCGGGCAACTTATAGCTCGCGAGCTGCGAGTTCAGCGGGCCTGATTTAAAGTTTCCTCGGCGTCTGTATGCATTATAGGCTTCCCGTGCCATCGCCCTTGTGAAGACGGAATTAGCATCTATTGTATAGGGTAGTGTCTGTGTGTCTCCATCATCACAGGATGCCCTGATGCTGGAGACAGCTGGACAGTCCGTCTTCACACGGCTGATACTCTGAAAAAACGTTGTTGTTATGTTTATCGTAACCCACCGTAAGACAGTGAAACCTGGCTATAACGGAATCTCAGGGAATCAGCATTTTTTACGATTGCAGATAATTTCCTTTTCGTACAGGGTGAGTTTGGATCCTAGGGACTGTATGTTTCCCGCTAAAGACAGAATTCCCAGCTGTCGTCTGAGACAGGTTTGTTTGTACAGCTACAGAACTGTTTCCAAGATAATCTGTGTAACGTATGAAGTAATCCCTTAGAGCATAGGTTCTCAAACTGTTGTACGCCAACCACTGTTTACTGGTCGCGGCCTTAATAAAAAATTGAAATAGAGAAAGGATAAAATGTCTAAAAAATTAGTAAAATGTAATCTACATATATTTGCCAATATGCACAGTTGCTGGCAACATTATATACCTTCCCCCCGCTGTCAGCCTGTCTTTTCAATTTCAGTTTTTTAATATAAATACAGAAAGTATTTGTGGTGTATTAAACTTGTCAAATTTCATGTAGTGGTACGCCAGCGAGTGTTTGACAACCCCGGCTGGTTATTGTATTTCACGCCTGCTGTAACATTGAAAAGTTCTGTATTTTTACCACTGAGCAGTAGTGTAGGTAAATTGGTTGGGTCCCCCAAACTCGGTTCAGTAATAGGGACCTCCTTCTACTTATTAGCGTAGTTACTGCCAGATGTCGTAACAGAGATCCAGAATGCTGTCTTCTGTCAGAATAACGGAATCCAGCTAGAAAGAAACCAAACAAATTTGAGAAACGTAGCCAGAGCATATGTTTCTTTTGTACTTTTTAAATTGAACAGTAATTATATCCTTTAGCAGCATTTCTTTGAATGTTTTAAATATTAGTTACAAAAAATAGGTGGTTAAGAGACTTAAATAGTGGACAGACTTACACGGCGTGCTGAGAGCCTGTTTTGTTGCGAGCATGAAATTATGTCAGCTGGGAAGATCAATACGCGTAGTCTGATTTGTTGCTTAATTTCCTAAAACGAGGTTTGTACGTCCATGTTCTTCATTAACCTTTTACAGCCTAGCGGTAACTTTACATACCACCAGGTTTAACATTAAAAAATTCTACGTGGTGCCCACATTGCGTTTATGTGTTTTGTACGGATCTCAGAACAGACAGCAACTTTTGCCTTATAAAACATTAAGTGACCGGTTTTTATAACCGAAGTGGAGAGTGTTTACAGCGCGGTACGCACTGGGTCCTTATATAAAACAGATACCCTTCGTCTTTAAGGGGGTAAGCACCACGATATGAGGGAGTAGGGGTATAGCTCGACTCTTTCGTAGCCTCGGCGCTAGATAGTGGCCAGTGGTCAGTTTCGCGCCTCGGCCGTTTTTCTTGCAGTCATACAGCCCCATATAACTACTGAATTGTAAGCTGAGTGGATCCCAGAGCCGAACTGGCTGCTTTTCTGAAAAGAAAGCTGTGTTTTCGTATCGGTGATCGAACCCGTGTTCCTCGGTTGTCAAACTCGTAGCCTAGTTACTGTACTCCGAAGTGAGGACTGAATCGGATGTGTAGAGGGAATTTGGAACCACAGTGCTGAGTGAGGAAGTTCGAAGTGGGGTGGAAGGCAGTTGACTTCTGACGCCGACAATCTCTCGCGAAGACAAATTGCTGTGTTTGTGATGTGGCGAAAACTTTTGTCGTCTTTCTTTTTTTTTTTTTCATGCAGTAATGTGATCCACTGACAAAAATTATGGGATAGTTTGGTAGCATCACAAGTGTTCACTTGTTCGTCGTGAATGGCGTCGGAGAAAAGCGTTTTGATTCTTCTTTCACACTTGCAGTGTTGACTGCTGACACATCGGAAGACATAAACTGAAATATAGTACAGACAGTGACCGTTTGTAGTGTAATTACACTACACACATTCTAACAATTGTACACAAGGAAACAATCAAAGTCAGTAATTAAATCCAGTAATCGGATTCAGTAATTTAACTTTTGAAGTTTATTTCTACCGGATATTTTATCTAGTCACAAGGTTGACCTTAACCCTTTAAAGACGAAGCGTATCTGTTTTATATAAGGACTCAGTGCGTACCGCGCTGTAAACACTCTCCACTTAGGTTATAAAAACCAATCTCTTAATGTTTTATAAGGCAAAAGTTGCTGTTTGTTCTGAGATCCGCACAAAACACATAAACGCAATGTGGGCACCACGTAGAATTTTTTAATGTTAAACCTGGTGGTACGTAAAGTTACCGCTAGGCTTTAAAAGGTTAAGCACCCATTCACAGTCACTTGTTCGATATTCACACTTCAGGGCTACATGCTTCGATTCCTGCTGGAGTCTTAGTTAGGGGTTACATTGAAACATATCGAAATCGTAGATCACATTGTTACACGTACCCCTCTTCAGGCGCGTTTGCAGAATTGTGAAAAGGGATTAGTAGCTTCGTTATATGTGTTTGTCTGTCTGTCCGTCCGCGTGGAACAACTTGGCTATCACTGGACGGATTTCCATGCAGTTTGATATTTGAGTATTTTTCGAAGGTATGTGAAGAAAATTTAAGTTATATTAAAATTTGACAATAATGACGGGTTCTTTATATGAAGACCTGTGTATTTTTATGATATATCTCAATTCTTCTTAGAATGAGAAATGTTTCACACAAAAGTTGTAGAGGAAATAAAAACACACATTTTATGTTCAATAACTTTTTCCGAAAATCGTGCCGTTAATGAGATAATGCGGAAAAATATGGTAGCGCCAGACAGGCCGCAGCTGACAGTACAATACGGCGCATGCGCTTCGCGTGCTGGATAACTAAGGCTACAGACACACTCCGAATGTGTAATACTTATTGCTTTACCACGGCAACTATGGTCTCGCGAACGCGCCTCAGTGTTACTTTTACACGCACATTGCCTGTCTTGTTCTGTCGTAAATCCAGGCAGTTTTTGGTGGTGAATTCCAAATAAATGACTACGATAAATGTTGCATAGCACGATTGTTGGAGGTTGGTCTTGTGATGAATAATTAAATTTTGTCATTTTGTCGAAACCTCCGGAGATGTGACGTATTAACCCTTTAAAGACGAAACATATTCTGCCTAATATAAAGACTCAGGGCGTACCGCGCAGTAAACACTCCACCTCAGTTTAAAATAACAGTCGTTTGTTGACGTGTCAGGTAAAAGTTGCAGATTGTTCCCAGATAAGTAAATACACATAAACCTAATGTGAGCACCATGAAGAATTGACTAAAAGTTAAGCCTGGTGGTACGTAAAGTTACCGCTAGGCTTTAAAAGGTGAATGTATAAGGCACCGCACGCATTCAGCAAAGTAACAAAGAGTGGGCCAGTAGCTGAGGCAGAAAGTGTAAATGCTGAAATATAGCTTTTTGGGCTTCTCGGAATGTCACGCGTTACAATGTGGATCGAAAAGCGGATTATCCTGATTTCTTCGTCTCTTTCCTTCCAACCAGCTAGTCGGCTGAAGCAGTTAATACTTGTTGGCGCTCGGGCGGTGCCCGGTCAAATCTTTTATGGGACCTTGACTCTCTTCTTCCCCGTTCACTAGCTCTTATTAGCCAAAATTCCCTGCAACTTTCCTATGTAACCGACATATTCCTACATCCCACCTACTTCAGCGTCTACCTGAACCAGATTATTCACGCTAATCATGGAGCACGTTGTACGGAAACGTCAATTCAAACCTTAACGACGCGGAGTGAAAACTGCAGAACACTGTCATCTGAACAGCTGCCCTGGGAAGTTGCTTTTGAGTTCTTCGGGACAAATACCAGTTAGGATACCTAAGATAACGCTGCGCCCATTTCCTTCCACGTCCCCTCCAATTCATTCATTCACATTTTAAAACCTAGCGGTGACTTTACATACGACCAGGTTTAACATTAAAAAATTCTACGTGGTGCCCACATTGCGTTTATGTGTTTTGTACGGATCCCAGAACAAACAGCAACTTTTGCCTTATAAAACATTAAGAGACTGGTTTTTATAACCGAAGTGGAGAGTGTTTACAGCGCGGTACGCACTGAGTCCTTATATAAAACAGATACGCTTCGTCTTTAAAGGGTTAAGTTTATCATCCCGCAGTTGGAGTTTATAAACAAATAGTTGTTTTCTTCAGTCGCTGTAGGCAAATAAACGCCATACCTACAGGCCTTCTTCCCACCTCACCATCCACATCGTTATATGGTCCCTCATCTCTACTGCCTGTGCCCTACACACAGTACCGGTAAGTGATCCCGGACACCTTATGGCTAAGGCGGTTATTCACTGGCCTTCCACCGCGGAGGCCTAGGTTCGATCCCATGTGGGATTTGTGGTGGACAGTGTGGCACTGGGACAGGTTTTTCCCTGAGTAATTGTGTTTTCCCCTGTCAGTTTCATTCCAGCGGTGCTCCATTACACGGGAAAAAAACGAAAAAAAAAAAAACTAATCGTCTTCATCACAGAGTTGCACAATAAGCCTCAAGGCTGCGGTGCGTCCGTAGCGTCTGCTGCGGCCCCCTTCACCATAAAAAATCCCAGACACCTTCCTTTTATGAAATTGACATTATTCAGGTAAAGTACAATACAGTAAAACTTTCCCAGTTCATACCGTGAAGGTATGTGCGGGGAGAATGCATGTAACTGTACTTATTTTTAACCTCCACACTAAATGGAGGTGATTTGTTAACTTCACACCTCGGCCGTTTTACCCTCTAGAAGGGGTTCCGGAACCCTCTGAATAGGGGACTTGGTGGGTTCCAGCGCCGGTCTGGCCGAGTTGGAGATGAGAAAAATAATATTTCTTCTAACTTCGGAGTTCGAACCCCGCACCATCGAGTTCGTAAGGCCGGTCCCCATGCTGAATGCACTGGCGCAGCTCCTCTGCATTATTTACGCGGAATTTATTTCATTCATATGATTTCCGACGTTATCCTTGGCTTCCATGTAGTATAGGCTATATTTAGAGGGCGGTGGTTAGCTGAGGGAGGTAGTGTCTGATTAAAAACATTCCCCAGTCGCTCACATGGGGATTTTAACCCCATTTCTGTATCCCCCACTGCAATCAAGGTGGGTCGGGTCGCAACAATCGCCTGGCCACACTCCTAACTGAACAAAACTCTCGACAATGGAATTCAATACGCCCTGGGGTTTCTCATTTATCAACTCTTTAATTGCTTGTATTCGGTCTCTCCTTTTGTTGTTACCTTCTAGACAAGATATCCAGTATGAGGGGTGGATAAAAACACAATCAGAATGGCTGTTTTATTAATGAGATAGGAAGAATCTTGTTCTGAAGCACTGCGAGAGGAAGGTGTGGGCGTTTGAACACGTGTTGAAGTCATCTCTCTCCTATCACACCAGTCTGTGCTCATTCAGGCGTCCGTTTGGTGGTTCTAACTTGGATTATCATGCATGAGCTTCCCAAGAAGTTATACAGTGAAAACACGCATCAGCAGTTAAATGCAAGGCGTTGTTTACCGTCGAGCTTCGCAGCTTAGTGGACAGTACTCTTTCACGTAACCCGGAGGTATCGGATTTAAATCCCAGTCCCTAGACTGGCTCTCCCGCCTGAAGTGTTCCGTTGTTTTCCTCAGTTCACGTGGCCAGATACCACAACACACCGCTTCCTTCCACATACACTGAATTCATTATTCACTGATTATCCTATAATTATACGTTTTGTAATGTGGGCTAATGACGTACTCAGTTGGAATGGATATTAGCGTTCCGAATACCAGACGATGAATGGTCCAGAAATCAAGTAAGCATAGCCGTACTGTAACGCTGTCGGAACGCTGCAGTACTGAACCACGCCATTTGGTTTACTGTAGGAATTTTGAATATGCCGACAGTTCTGACGTCAGAGGTTCACTGCGAATAACTCCACCACTTTAGGCGCGTTCGCAGAATTGGGAAAAGCGACTATAAGCTTTGTCATGTTTGTCTGTCTGAATGGAACGACTCGGGTTTCACTAAACGGATTTATATGAAATTTGATAGTTGAGGATTTTTCCTGTCGAAAAAATTCAAGTTTGATTACAGTGTGACAATAACAGGTACTTTACGTGAAGATCTGTGCAAATTCATGACAATATCTCGCTGAATTCTTCTCAGAATGAGAAATGTTTCGGACAAAAGTTGTATAAGAAATCAAAATACACATTTTATATTCAATAAATTCTTTCTGAAAATTATGGTATTTATGATACGATGTGGATAAATTTCGTGAAACCAGACAGGCCATCGATGGCAATATAATACGACGAAGAGAAGTTGCGCTTTGCGTGCTGGATAACTAAGGCAAGAGTACAGACACACACTCAGAATATTTAAATTGCTCTTTAACGGTAACTGTGGTTGTGCGTAGGCCCATGGTTGTTACGTTGTACTACGTTGTCTGGCTCGTTGCCTAAAATGGCCACGAGCCCTGTCCCGTTGTCTCAAATGGCCACGAGCCCTGTCTCGTTGCCTAAAATGGCCACGAGCCCTGTCTCGTTGCCTAAAATGGCCACGAGCCCTTTATTTTCTTCGGATGCCGCAAACCTTCGAACTCTCATGAACTTGGTGACGCCATTTGCTTTCTCGTTTTAAACTGTGAAAAGAATCTCGGATGTAAGCACCTGGGATCTAGTGACTGACGTTGAGGATCTCATTTAACACTAAGAATTTATTGCTTCCTAGGACCTCCAAAGCCTGTGTACAAGCCACACATGCCACTGGTAAAGCAAATTATCAACAACAAGCAGCTTCGTTGTCAGCATTTTTTGGCGTTTTTCTTGTCGGCGGTGTTGAACCCAGGACCTGGCTCGGCAAAACTGTGTGTCTAAAGCGTTTAATGCTTCTTGATTTGACTAGCCCAATATTGTGTGGCGTCACAAAACAGCACGAAGTGCGTAACACATCGCTACCGTATACACCAGTACAATGAGGCAGTAAAACCAGCAAGGTACAGTTTTCATAAGACGTTTATTTACGATGCGACATGTTTTCGCTTAACAGCCATCCTCAGGGATCATAGTAATACTGTAGAAAAGTCCCTAGAGGATGGCTATTAAGCCGAAACATGTCGGATCGTAAATAAAATTCTTACGAAAAGTGTGCCTTTTTGGTTTTACTGTCTGATACCAGCAAGTGTTTCAACTAAGGCTGTAGGTGTGGTGATAAACTTTTTTGACACAATTTTAAGTGCTGTAAAACTTACATGCATTTCATCTTGTACATGTTACGTCTTTCGGCATTGTCTTGCTATCGTCATACCTGGGATTTGTCTTTTGAAATATACGCATTTATCTGCACATCAGTACAATAACTGTAAATATACGCATTTATCTGTACATCAGTACAATAACTGTAACTATACGCATTTATCTGTACATCAGTACAATAACTGTAAGTATACGCATTTATCTGTACATCAGTACAATAACTGTAAATATACGCATTTATCTGTACATCAGTACAATAACTGTAAGTATACGCATTTATCTGTACATCAGTACAATAACTGTAAATATACGCATTTATCTGTACATCAGTACAATAACTGTAAATATACGCATTTATCTGTACATCGGTACAATAACTGTAAATAATGTGACGGTATGCCACAGCTGAAATGTTTAAGTCTGTAGTTAGGGCTATTTATTAACACGAAAACAAGATCATTTTATGTAAGACTGTAGGTTTTTGCGGCGGTTAAAATAAATATTGTGCGAATGCTTCGGAGGAGTATATCGCCTCCATCTTCAGGGTAGAAACCATGTGAAGCAGTGTATTGTTGTGAAACGTTGGTATTTACGCATCTGGTAATCCGAAGTAATATCCCAGAGGTTTGCAATGTGCAATGCTTTGAACTGCTTATGCAGAGTATTTCTGAAGTACTGAAGTTGTGAACAATTCTGGACGCCAGGCAAGTCGGCTGACGCGCTGCATTGGTTACTCGGGGAGGCCAACCGCCTGGAATACCGTCTTGACATCGGATATACTGACAGATTTATCGTAGTTTTGTCAGTCGTTCCAGGCAAGTACCGTTGGGACACGCGGTGGCGCAGTTGGCTGATGCACTACGCTAGAAGCTGGAAGGCCACAGGTTCGATTGGCGATGGTGTCATTGGAATTTTTCATTGACTTAATCCTTTCGGCCGCACTATGGCCCTGGGGTCGACTTCGCCTCTAACAGAAATGAGTACCAAGAGTATTTCTTGGGGCGGCTGTGGGGCGGGCGGTAAAGGCGGCCGGTGCGTAGGGCTGACCACCTTGCCACCTTCTTGTGCAAACTGTCTAGATATTCTGGGAGCTTCAAATTCCTGGAACCCTCAGGGCCTGTCCAGGCCTGTAATGTGCTTGCTTTGCCTGTTTTTTTCTGACTTTTTTTTCTGTGCATTATGCCGACATTACGTATGCAATTTATTTTGCATTTCAGTATTTTGCCCAACGTGTTTTCTACATTTAGTTATTTTGATACGTCTTCGTATTTTTGATAGTCAATTCAAGTGCATGTGGACGTTCCTCCCCTGGACTTCATTTGAGCTGCCGCAGTTGCGGCGATTATCCATTTTCCACTCCCATGTAAAAGTGTCGGTAAACTTTCAGTTCATGAAGTGATGAGATACTTTTGTCGTAGCCTGTACCTTTGTTACAAATTCTGCCTTCTCGATCTGTGAAGTAGTAGGGAGATATCTCATTGATACTTGTTCGACACTCCTGTACAGCTGCAACTCCCCCACATAACAAACACAACTCTGCTGTACGCATATCTCTTCCTATGTAGTAGTAGTGATTTGCCATTCTAACCTGATCTCTCTGCACATGCCGACGGAATCCAAATTCCTCCAATAGCCACACTTCATTCAGCCCGTCTCCCCTCTTACTTCTGCAGACTCCATCAGCCTGGTGTTATAGTTCCATTAGAGTGCATATGTATTACGTATGCATGTCTCTGTTTTTTTTCCTCCTTCTGAGAGTGGAAAGTAGGGTAGAATGGAGAAAGCCTTGTTTCAGACGTTCTTGGGTCGATGTATGTATAAATATATCAGCAGTGATGGTGCTGCGTGCTTCGCAGCGGAACTGCTGCGTATTTCGCAATAGCATATTGGATATGTTTTTTATTACTTAAAATTTTAGTTTGTAGACATAAATCTGAGAATTCTTCCCGTGTTCCGAACAAGCAGCAGTTCCCGGTTCAAATCGCGGCCGAAACACCAAGTAACTAACTGAGGTTATTCATGGTTTTCCTCCGTATTTTAAACAAATACCAGCTTAGTATCTTCACGCTTTGAAACAAAGCGGTAACTGTAGAATATATGCCGTTTACTTTAACATTAAACAGCTCTTCATTTTGATAAGATTTGCACTCTTCTGGGATATTACGCAGCGTCGAATTGTAATCCTTTACCGACGTTTCGGGACAGCGTATCAGTTCCATCTTCAAGGGTCAAGAATTCCAAGTAGACTTCTCTGCCCTTGACGCTGGGATCGATACGTTCTCCCCAAATGTCGGTAAGGGATTAGCATTCGACGTTATGTATAACACCCCAAAAGAGCGCAGATCTAAAAAACCTCGTGGCGGAAGCGTGAAATCACGGATAGCTCTTTATTTTGCGTACACTCTTTATTTGTGGGTTTCACATGTTTCTTAAAATAGACTACGATATTCTCTGCAAACAGCACTAACCGGTTGGTCTTTGTAATACAGATGCAATGTGTTTACTGTGGGGTTCACATCTTAGACTATTTTGATGCTGTGAGCTGTTAAATTAGGCCGCGAGAACTGTCATATCCTTTCCATTTCGTTATTCATAGTCACCTAGTCATATGGTGTTATTAATGGGTTACTGACAGCGTCGTTAAATAAACTTAAAATGTAAGGTAAAGGTCTCCCCGTAACGTGCCATGAAGACACAGAGGAAGTGTGGAGGTGGAGCTCTACTCATTGCTGACATCGGCGTTATGTCGGGGGTGGGTGGTCATCGCCATGTCTCGGCCGCTTTACCCCTTGAAATGCGGAGTGCACATCGATGTCGTGTAAGAAATTAATGGAATTATTTAGAATGACGTAATATCCGTATTGCTTACTCCTTCAACATTCCAAGCGTATTTTCGAACTTTATATAATGTTGTGTGGGAAAGCGAAACGTGTTGTGTGGTTGGTCGGAGTCAAACTTTCGGAGGAAGGTGCTGCTTCAGGGTGCCATCAGATTCGTCCGAAAGTTGGTAACTTTAAAACAGACTACACGCAGTGGCAACAAAGAGGACATGACGTAAACTTTATTTGGAAATGAAGTTTATGCTTCTTGTATAATTCCTATGTCCAGATTAATTTTACGTGAATCTGATCTGAACCGGATATACTTACAACGTTAAAAAATGCACAACTTTTTCTGAAGTTCAGGAAAATGTAATATTCGTTGTAAAGGTTTCAGATGACTGAAGACTGATTCTTGGTTTGTGTAACATCCTTTTGTGAGTTACGTAGATTGCGTTCTATCGAAATGTAGCGTGGCTATGAACGATAAAGTGGCAAGAATATGAGGGGAAGCGGTCGTGACCTATTTTAGTGTACTATCTCGGCCTTTCCGGGATAGCATAATCGGTATAGCGAGTCGCTACGGGCTGGACGGTCCGGGGATAGAATCCCGGTGGGGGCGAGATTTTCCGCAACCGTCCAGACCTGCCCTGGGGCCCACCCAGCCTCCTGTACAATGGGTACCGGGTCTCTTTCACGGGGGTAAAGCGGCCGGGGCGTGGAGCTAGCCATCCCATCCCCTCAACGTGCCGAGGCTCACGAAAGAGTAGAGCTATACGTCTACTCCCCCTCTTGGGCCCTGAGGGCCTGTTATAGGGTGAACCTTTACCTTTACCTGTCTCGGTCTTTGTGGGATGAACTGAAGGGAACTTCGAAGAACCTTAGAAATGTTACAGTTAAATTCCGGTCTGTGTTCTAGATCATTGCGCTATGATATGTTGGATGAAAAATGGACATGCGTACTGTAAGGTACCGTTCATAAGACTGACCCGAATCAAAATTAAATGTAAACAAAAATGAGTAAATAATAAAGAAAGGAGGAAGTAGCTAAACAAGTGGAAAATAAAGGAGGAGGTTTTAAAGAAGAAATAAATGAAATAGCAAGTAAGAAAGAAGTAATGTTACTTTGCCCAAAAGTTGCATCGTAGTCGTGTATATGAGGAATGTAGGTAAAACTCCGGGAATATTTAGTCACGACACTAAAGGGGAATGTGTGATGAGCTTCACCCTGCCATCGCTTTACGCTCTGGTTTACTTACTTGGACAAGGGACTGGATGGTTCCTGGGACCTGCGTGGACTCAGTTGCGAAAATAAATAAATAAATGAATAAATAAATAGGATATGTGTCATGCATCAGTCAGTTTGTAGAGTATCTAACGTTGTTGCTGAAAAAATGCTTATGAATATGAATGTGGAGCATTGGTGGAATGGTAACTGACAATGGAAAACTGACACCCTCCTGGAGCAGCCGTCCTTAACCTGTGGTCCATGAATAGATTTCAGGGGGTCCGTTAACTTGGATGGGGAAAAATTACAACTTTATTTTCACTAACGTCTAACTTAAATGTAGCTTTTCATTCAATAATGAATGTAGGCAAGAAAATAATTTATGGCTTCTAGACCTCGAAAATATTTGTTAACTTCAATATATCTCACTGTCTGTATTTTGTGAATTTTAATACATTTTTCTGAGAAGGGGTCCATGGCACAAAAAAGATAAGAACCCCTGTCTTAGAGAAACCTGTCCCACTGCACTTTGTCCACCACATACTGGGAAGACCACTTGGGAGACCCAGGCGTAGATGGGAGGATAATATTAAAATGGATCTTCAAGACGTGGGATGGGTGGCATGGACTGGATTGAGCTGGCTCAGGATAGGGACAGGTGGCGGGCTCTTGTGAATGCGATAATGAACCTCCCGGTTCCATAAAATGCGGGGAATTTCTTGGCCAGCTGAGAAACTGTTAGCTTCTCAAGAACGCCTCTGCTCCATGGAGTTAATTTGTTATACTGCATACGGGCACTTGGGATTGAGCCACTCTGTCAGCTGTGAGAAGCCGGCGACCAACCGTCTTGTGCACTCTGGCAAGGCCTATTAAGTAATGCTTTGCTTCTTGCTGTTCTAGGATGCCGAAAACTGCATTAAGGAAAGAGTGGATTCCAGAGTGCCAGCACATCAGAAGTTAGGGTAAGTTCTACCTTTCTTGCTATACAGGCCTATATGTCGTCTGCATGACGTGCAACCATGTCTGCAGGTTAAGTTCTCTTGCCCGTCGCTGTCAATGACTCTGTACTCTATATATTCTAACGCTAATATCCGTTTTTGTGATTTGTTGGTCATATCAGTATGCTGGCTTTACTTTACTTTATATTACGCCTTCCGTAGGACAGTTTTTATGTATATATATATATCTTTTTGTTACTCAGTTTCCCGTGGCAGTGTTGTTCAGACTTGACCGACTCTTTCTCCACTGTCAGCGCACTGCAATTTTAATAATTCCTACCTTCCGCGTAAACGTGACAGCACGGATGCTGTAAAACCAACTGCATCGCGCTGCAGGTTGTATATTCTACACTGCGATTCAAACGCGACGCGGATGTTGAATATTACAGTATTGCCATATCTTCCGTTTGACAGTAGAGTGTCTCAAGTCCAGTACTGCGAGGTAAGCTTACGTTACTAGTGTTTGGCAACACGGTGCACAGAACACCTTTTCTCCACTTTTTGCCCCCCTTAAATACGTGGCCTTTTCCACCCGTTTTGACGGTTTTCGGATTGAGTTACAGCGAAACTTGTTAAAAGTGTGGCGTCTGTTCCTGAATTACCCTATAGAGACTAATGCTGTAGTATTTGCTCTTTTCTTGCTAAAAACGCAGTTTGGTTAGTGCAAGGGGCTGTTTCCTACGGGAAAAAGCGGGCGTGGCAAGATGACTAGTCACCTCGTACTAATGTTTGTTGAGGTGTGTAGGGCATGGAATTTTACCTCTGTATCTTCTACACGACTTCGTGGCATTGTGATGCTTTGATGGAGGATGAAAAACTGTATTTTAAAATAATACTCGCTAAAACTAAGCAGGCATGCGAGACACTTCGTCTTCACACAAAATAAAATATGTTGAGTTGTGGAACTCGCGAATGCGGTCGGACGGTGCGTGTGTTTGAAGACTGAGGCTGACTGGTTGGACTGTCGTCACGTGACAAGTTCTGCTCATGCCCAACGAGCAGCCACCCGCCGTCTACATTGAGTCCGCTGACAGTTACCGTTTAACCTTTTAAAGCCTAGCGGTAACTTTACATACCACCAGGTTTAACATTAAAAAATTCTACGTGGTGCCCACATTGCGTTTATGTGTTTTGTACGGATCTCAGAACAAACAGCAACTTTTGCCTTATAAAACATTAAGAGATTGGTTTTTATAACCGAAGTGGAGAGTGTTTACAGCGCGGTACGCACTGAGTCCTTATGTAAAACAGGTACGCTTCGTCTTTAAAGGGTTAATTTGACTTTTCTTCTTTTGATATATTCCAATACGCTCACACACATACAGACACACACACACACACTAACTCACTCACTCACTCACTCACTCACTCACTCACTCACACTCACGCGTTCGCGTTCTTCGTTCGCTGTTGTTAGATGCCTTCATGATTCCCACCGCACGAAATTTGTGACTGGTTTGTCTGAAGCGTATGTTGCCGCTGTTTGCTGACAGTGTTCGCGGATTATTATACTGTCAGGGGCAAAAGATTTTTTTGTCTTCTCCAAATCTTCCAGACCAGCTTTGGGGCACATGGACAGGTACCGGTTCCCCTGAAGCGGCCGTGGTGGCAAGTTAACAATAGACCTCCAACTGGTGCCATGGTTAAGAATAACAGGAGCTATACCTTTATGCCCCCGGTGTACCTCAATGGCGTGCACAATGAGTAGCTTGACCTTGACGCTTTTATTACACCAACAAATGTCTTCATGACTATTTAACGACGCCCATGTTTCTTTTGACTTCAAACTGACGTCATATTTTAGTGAACGATAACAGGGATTGGAAACGCTGTCCTTCGAATTCTGTGCGCTTGCACAGTCTACATATCTAGTTAATTTATTTCTGTACTTATTTGTGTATTGGATGGTGGTGAATAATAAATTTGAAACAATGTAGAAGTAAGTGGCTGTGAAATACTATTACGTAGACCAACTATCCTGGCCAGTGCCCGGAGACGCTGAGGAAGTCCGCGAAAACCTGTCATATTCAGTGCCCCGGCCGAGGTTTGACCAGGAAACCTTACTATCACGAGCCAGAAATTCTAGAATTTGAGCAGATTCGCTCGATGTGGTATTCATTAAAGTTCTTCAAAGTTCATTCGTATATTTTCAGTGATATTTGACGTCCCTTCAAGGCAGCTTTAATTTAGGAAACACATGTTACATGTGGGTAGGTGCCTCGTATCTGGGTATTCGGTCGTGCAAAGTAGCACCTTCTAATGCATTTTCCTCATGATTCAGAATCTATTATCACCCATCGTCACAATGACTTGTGAAAGGTTAATGTAATCGCGTGGAATTATAAATACACAAACAGAATTGGTGCCAGCAGTTTGTTGCTGTCATGAACGTATTTCACTTATCGACCATGATAAAAGCAGGAAGTTCTCAAACACTAAACACACGTGTGCTTCTCAGATGCTGCAGTCTGCGGTGGCGATACGGAGCACATTAACATGGTAATTATAAATCTTACGGTAAATTTCTCTGCCTTGTGTCCACTGCGTCGAACAAATTTCAGACATAACCTATAAGTTTTGCATCATCGCCGTGTTTGTAATTTTTAACTTTAAAAAAAATACAGTGTAAAGAATTTGCAGACATGTTTATGGCGTGTCTCCGTGATAAGTGCCACGTGCCTGTTTCCCATGATCTGTGAGATACAACCTTCAGACTGGAAGATAAATAGTTTGTAGATTTTGCGCCACGTTCATGAGTAGGAAATTGCGTCAACGTTTGCATGTTATTCGAAGAAATGTACGCACACAGCCTATGAGGTCTTTCGATTAAGTGTCGCTACTCTCGCATAGCTGTCATATTGCTATTAGTGATAATAGAAAGGCAATAAGTACAGTGCCGCGCGGTCTAAGGCGTAGGTCTGCGGCCGAGCACTTGCTGCGATCGTGGGTTCGAATCCCACCGGGGGCATGGATGTTTTTCTTGTACAGTGTTTGTGTTGTCAGGTAGAGGTCTCTGCATCGGGCTGACCACTCGTCCAGAGGAGTCCTAAGGAGCGTGGTGTGTCTGAATGTGGTCTAGAAACCTCCAAAGGGAGGCGACCTAGGCCCTTTTTGGGCTGTTGCTCCAGAGGAAAAAGGAAAAAATAAGTGCAGGGGTTAGTTGGCTGCTATTTGCAATATGTGGATACAGATTTTAATTAACTGAGCCCGGTTGTTAAGATTCTGTTGAACTGGACAGTTCGGCCGATAGACGGGTGTCATCAGACCTATATTATACGCCTGCCTTTCCTTGTAGCCATCCCATTACAAGCCTGGACAGACCCTGAGGGTTCCATGCTTTTGAGGCTCCCAGAATTTCTAGACAATCGACACATGAAAGTGTAAGGTTCCCAGCCCTACGCGTCGGCTGCCTTTACCCCCAGGAGATATCGTTGGTACTTATTTCTGTTACAGACTGAGTCGACCCCAGGGCCATAGTACGGCCAGAAGGATTAAACCAATGAAAAATCCCAGCGACCCCCTTCGGGAATCGAATCCGCGACCTTCCGGCTTGTAGTGCAGTGGTCTTTCCTTATAAATGGACGAAATTAGGTTGAAATGGCAGGGAAGTGTACAAGTCTGCGTTACAAGTAGATCAGTTGGTTGTTTACTCATTTCCAGTTTTGCCTTTTCCATTGTGTACCTAATGTATTAAGGTGGGATGTGACATCATGCAGTCTGCTGCAAATTGTGTAAATTTACTTAGGAAGGAATGTGCTGCATTTATATTAATGGTAGAAGGTAAGAAAAAGCTTGCTTCAAATCTCTGATGCGCATCTACCAAACTACGCTGTGTCACGCCCCACAAGACCTTAACCTTTAGAAGACGAAAGGTAATCTGTTTTATATAAGGACTCAGCTCGTACCGCGCTGTAAACACTCTGCACCTCGGTTATAAAAACGAATCAATTAATCATGTATAAGGTAAACGTTGCTCTTCGATATGAGATCCGTACAAAACACATAGAGGCAATGTGGGCAACAACGTAGAATTTTTTAATGTTAAACCTGGTGGTACGTAAAGTTACCATTAGGCTTTAAAAGGTTAATCCTAATATTCAGCGTTGTGACAATGCCAAATCCCATACTTTACTCTCACATGTCACTGTTGTTCCAAAATACTGGCCTGAGTCACGCTGCATCTTCAGAGAATTTATTGCATTTTATGGTATTACAAGTACAGCACGCATGGGGGACAGGAGAGACGCATACAGGATTTTGGTGGGGGAAACCTGATTGAAAGACACCGCTTTGACGACCTAGGCATAGATACGAGGTTAATATTACAATCGATCTTGAGGAAGTGGGATGAGGGCGTGGCCTGGATTGATCAGGCTGAGAATAGGGACAGGTGGCCGGTTTCTGTGAATGCGGCAATGAACCTCCGTGTTGCATAAAACGCTGGGAATTTCTTGACTAGCTGAGAAAATTACCTTCTCAATAATGACTGTTGCCCACGGAGTTAGTTACTGTATCAGGTATGTACACTTGTATTATTCTCATCTGAATGGTTGATATCTATATATGTAACGTATTGGCCTATGTATTGTTAATATTTAATTTATTTCGAATTAATATGTGTGGTTTCAAGTCTTAGTTTCGTTAGATGATTATCGCTGCTTATGGGTTCTTTTTATGTTTCATTTGATGGTGTTTATTTGCGTTCCAGCAATTTTGTTTGCATGTTTTATATTATCTCCTGTTGCCAATAGCTGATCCTAGGTGCATATATAGAGGTAGGTTTGGGCATGCCTTGAGATGTGCTCTGTTCAGAGATATTACGCAGCGCTGGGTGACAGTTCTATACCGGTGTCATCTTCAAGGATCAAGAAATCCAAGATTTCTTGATCCTTGAAGATGGGACCGACAGTTGTCCCGAAACGTCGGTATAGAACTACCACTCAACGCTGCGTAACACCCAAGAAGAGCGCACATCACATCTACATCGCGGCGGAAGCCGGAATCCGGCGTACCTTGTTCAGATATTAACACTTTAAAGAGGAATCGTATCTGTTTTATGTAAGGACTCAATGCGTACCGCGCTGTAAACACCTTCCACCTCGGCTATAAAAATAAATAATTTAATGTTGTATAATACAGAAGCTGCTGTTTGTTCTGAGATCCGTACAAAATACATAAATTCATCGTGAGCACCATGTAGAATTGTTGGATGTTAAACCTAATGTTACGTAAAATAACCGCTGGGATTTAAAAGGTTAAGAGTGGGTGTGTCCGAACACTTTTCATTTTGAGACGCGAACAGGCACAATTTCGGAAACGTGGTGTCGTTTTCGGAATAACATCCAATGGACAATGTCCAGAAGCCATGTAATCCTAAACATACTTTTCTATTCACGCTACAGATTTTAAGCTCTGCGTGTTCTGGGGGCGGTGGAGGGCCCCCGACTTGCTGTCACGCCCGCCAAACCCTTTCCTTCAAGCTCAATAAGTGCACATTCATTGACATGTGAAGTAAATAAACGAATTGAGAAAATTGAGAAAACCAGGAGGGCTTGAAATTGAATGGTACACATCAGCTTCTGGTTTATGCTGATGATGTTAATATATTGGGCGGAAGCGTACATAGTATAAAGAAAAATGCAGAAGATTTAGTGATTGCTAGTAAGGAGATTGGTCTAGAAGTAAATGCTGAGAAAACTAAGTACATGGTCATGTCTCGAAATCAGAATGCAGGACACAATCACAACATAAATATAGATAATAAATCCTTTGAAAGGGTGGAAGAATTCAAATATTTGGGAGCAACCCTAACGAATCGAAACTCCATTCATGAAGAAATTAAGAGCAGATTGAAGTCGGGGAATGCTTGCTATCATTCGGTGCAGAATCCTTTGTCTTCCAGGTTGCTATACAAAAACACAAAGATTAGGGTATAGAAAACTATAATTTTACCTGTTTATCTGTATGGATGCGAAACTTGGTCTCTCACACTGAGGGAGGAACAAAGACTGAGGGTGTTCGAGAATAGGGTGCTGAGGAGGATATTTGGGCCTAAGAGGGACGAGGCGACAGGGGAGTGGAGAAGACTACATAACGAGGAACTTAATGACCTGTACTCATCACCAAATATTATTCGGGTAATCAAATCGAGAAGACTGAGATGGGCGGGGCATGTGGCACGTATGGGGGAGGAGAGAGGTGCATACCGGATTTTGGTGGGGAGACCCGAGGGAAGGCGACCACTTGGGAGACCCAGGCGTAGATGGGAGGATAATATTAAGATGGACATTCGGGAAGTGGGATGGGAGGACATGAACTGGATTGATCTGGCTCAGGATAGGGACAGGTGGCGGGCTCTTGTGAATGCGGTAATGAACCTTCGGGTTCCATAAAATGCGGGGAATTTCTTGACTAGCTGATAAACTGTTAGCTTCTCAAGAAGGCCTCTGCTCCATGGAGTGAGTGAGTGACTGAGAAAAGTTCTTGATAAGACACAAACAGTCGCCTAACCGACCACGAAAATGCCGCATTACTATGGAACCCGACGGTTTATTATAGCGTTAACAAGCGCCGCCATCGGAGCCTGACCTGTGCTACATAAATGACCCATGCATCCACTGTGTCCCAATTAGCTAATTACACAGCATCCATTCTGATAGTGTACTCTCACCTGCGCATGCCTATACCAAGTAACCTATTCCTGTCAAAGTTTTTCGACTAAAATATTTTGCGCATTTTATATCTCTCGCAGTACCTGCGTACTACATGCCCTGCCTAGCGTGTTGTATCCACCATGATTTAATGAATGTAATTATATTAGTTTTTATCTAAGGAACAGAAATTTTAAAGTTCGCATTAATTTTTTCATAGCATCTTGTTATTTCCTCTCTCTCAGGATTGGATATTCTACTTAGAACACTCTTACCAAACACCGTGTATATGTGAAACCCAGATTACGGTATTCTGCGATACAACGCCGTACAGTTTGGTAGACACACACTAACAGTTTGTAGGAATTTATTGCCTCCATTTTCAGTGCAGGATGAGGCAACAGGTTTCTTATACTTCTTTACCTATCAACCTACACGGCGTCTTATAGCAGAATATCGTAATCTGATACTTCCGGGAGACTCTCACAGCTCAGAAAATCCTAAATCTGTGTTTTTCCGTGAGGACGAAAAGAAGAATGAACAAAAATTCAGTATGGTTCCAGCATTCTGAGAGAAAGGAAAGCAAGCAAGCTGTGTCAAGTTTTATACATGTCATTCTATATCTCTCCAGTATAAAGCGTTCTGTTTTTGCTTGTAATGTATTCTAAGCAGGCATTGTACACACATAACATGGGAAGGGAGACAGGGTTTCAAACTGACTAAAGCTTTCAGATGCGATGCCGTTAAAATCTCGTTGTAGTATAGGAAAGCTGCTTGCTATGGAGACGAAATGGCAATACATTAAATTGTAGCCTGTCGAGGCGCATTAGTACAAGTTACGCTGTCGGAAGGAGGGATGGAGGCGGAATTCACTTCGTTTAGCAGCAGAACTACTCCTTGCTTCGTTCTTGGGTGACTGTATTCCGTGGGAGTGTTGCAACCGTGGAAGGGGGTTTCTGTTGTGTTTGCCATTCCATTTACGGCTTCGATGTAACATTTCTGGTTTTAATAGAGAAAGTATATATGGAAATTCAGGTGTTCCGGGATGACGCCGTGTCATTGGATGAGTTCTTACCAACGTTTCGCATGAAATCAGTGCCTGCATCTTCATGGTAAAAGCAATCTAAGAAGAGTTCTCGCAAGATACGTACAAGTTTAACCCTACGCAGTCTTGTCAAGTTTGTTGCCGTGGTTTCAGGCTTCCGCCGCGATGTTGAGATCTGCGCTCTTCTGGGGTGTTACACAGCGTCGAGTGGTAATCCTTTACCGACGTTTCGAGACAACGTATCGGTACCATCTGCAAGTGTCGGATTTCTTGAACCTTGAAGATGGGACCGATACGTTGTACCGAAACGTCGGTAAAGGATTAACCACTCGACGTTGTGTAATATCGCAGATGAGCGCAGATCTTAACCAGAATTTCATTCACAGGGCGCGGAGAGCCCTTGTTTCAAGGGTAAAGCAGCCGGGGCATAAAGCTGAGCACATATTTTGATCTGTTGTCCAGATTAAGAACAGTGCAGTCTATATGCTTTCACAGTGTGATGAATAATTAAGGACGGAGACAACTATACTTGAATGTGCCAGTTCGAAGTAATTATTTTTTTTAGTCGTCCTTATGAACCAGTTTGCATGGGACATATGTATTATTTGTCGATCCCAGTGGCCGCGCGGTCTAAGGCGTGGGTCTGCGGCCGCTCGCTTGCTGAGATTGCGTGTTCGAATCCCACCTAGGGCATTGGTGTCTGTCTCTTGTGAGTGTTGTGTGTGTTGTCAGGTAGCGGTCTCTGCCTCGGGCTGATCACTCGTCCAGAGGAGTCCTACCGAGTGTGGTGTGTCTGAGTATGATCGTGAAGCCTCGATAATGAGGAGGCGCTGGCCCACTGGTGGCTGTTGCGCCACTGAAAAAAAAAACATGTATTGTTTTGCCAGAATAGTTTATGAAGGCCGACGTTTCATTACCTTTTTCACAAAAGCATGCGACTAATCTGTATCCTGATTGAGAATTTAGCCGTACCGCATCCGCACCATGTCTGTATTTCAGTAGTCGCCGTTTAAAGCCCGTCGGTAACTATACATACCACCTGTGGTGTTACTATAATCTCTGAACCGTTGCCCACACGGGGTACTATTATGTTTCTTATGATTCTTACAATAGATGTCAATTGTTTCTTTAAGCAGCGGATTGTCCGTTACTGTCGAAACTCTGTGTTCTGCGGGACACGGAACTTTTTTCACACACTATTGAGACAGGCCTGTATCTCATTCTTAAGAGTGTTAACGTTCGCGGTAGAGTTATCCTCTGACTTGAGACGGGTCTGAAATTTGTATGATAGTCTCATGGCCTTCATGAGCGCTACATGTGGCATGCATTTATTATTGTTTGTATTGGGCCACTTTAATAATATCCGCTAAAGACTGAAGATTATTACGGCATTAAAACCAAACTGACTAAAGTTTGTGTTCATTTCTTGTGTCTGAATGTAAGGACAAGTGTCGGGCTCTTGTGATGGCGGGGACGAACTTTTAGGTTCGATAAAACGCCGACAGTTTCTTGACTAGCCGACGGACAGTTCTGTTATCGAGCACAGTTCTTGTTTGTGTGTTCTACAGCGTTTAATCCAACAATTGCACAGTCAGCAGCGAACAATCATTTGTCACTCTACGATGTGCCTCCTACAAGTTTCAGCCATCCTGCGGCAGGTTTCCAACAAAGGAATACAACAATGGCATATCGTAAAGTGACAAATGATTGTTGTTGGTTGTGCAATTGTTGTATTAAATGCTGTATAATTAGTATATTGCAGGGAATATGGAAAGCGTTATATCTTTTTTTATGGATTTTTTATTTTTAGTGACTTGTTTGTGGAGTTCAGGAGCTCGTTAGTTGGTTGGTTTGTTTGTTAGGTAGATCGCTTATGTTGTGACGTCAATGGCGGGACGGGGAATTGCAATGGATGTGACTTAAAACAGATAATGACCTGCTTTAAGTCACATCTTATTTCCCTGGAGGCACGGAGGAAGAACACGAGAAATGTCAGTTAATTAGCCTGCATGCAGTCCGAGGTTTGAACCCAGACCGCCCAGAATATGAAGCAGGGATGCTAATGACTTAACTGGGGCCTGCGGTGCTAGAAAATTAACCCCAATTTGTCTCCTGCGCCTTATTCTTATGTGTAAAGCACACTGAACATGGAAGGGTGTATTGAGTTACTAGCCTTTAAATTTGTCCGTCGATTTTCCTATAGTTTCTAACATTAATGAATTTAATATTTTAATTTTGTTTTACAATCTTCTCGCCACAGCAATCGATGCTTGAAAAGTAATTTTGATGTATTACATGGTGGAGATTATGTAACCACAGAATAATTTGCGGGGGGGGGGGGGGGGGTTCGTATTTCATAGCGTTATACCACTCGACGTAACCAGAAATGAAATTCCATCAATTTACCAATTACTGAATCATGGTAGCCACAACTGTGGGTTTTGTGGAATCCGTACGCATAGCACACACGCACTGGAATAACTTCACTTAGAGTCGCGGGAACGTACACAGAGTTAGTAAAGCGGTCTCATTTGTAGTGGGTTCCTATAACGTACTACCCTTATGTGAAATTAAATACGTACTTACAAGTGGAAGAGACTATGAAATTTTATTGGGTAATCGTGTTTTTCCTTTCTCCGTCCTTTCACACCCACCTTGATTTCGTTTATCCCATCCATAACTTTACGTCAGCCTGTCCTTTCTCTGTCAAAACAGTGAAATAAATTGCATCACTGTACTTCAGCTGATACAGTTTTGAACACACAGCTGACACCTGCGTAAGTTTGGGAAAACTGCATGTTGACATGGGAACGACGTAAAAACAACTTAACGTACGCTTGTAATCTGTCGAAAGTATATTTACGTGTAATATAAACATACGAGCTTAAGTTTATCAGATCAAATCAAAACTGCGTTCCTGGTGAAGACATTAAGAGCAGATTGAAGGCGGGGAATGCTTGCTATCATCCGGTGCAGGATCTTCTGCCTTCCAGTTTGCTGTCCAGATATTTGAAGATTAAATGATACAGATGCATAATTTTTCCTGTTTTCTGTGGGTGTGAAACTTGGTCTCCCACATTGAGGGAGGACCATAGGCTGAGAGTGTTCGAGAATAGGGTGCTGAGGAAGATATTTGGGTTTAAGAGGGACGAGGCGACAGGGGATTGTGGGAGACTGCATAACGAGGCACTTGACCTGTCCTCATCACCAAATATTATTCGGGTGATCAAATTGGGAAGATTGAGATAAGTGGGTATGTGGTAGGTATGGGGGACAGGAGAGGTTTATGCAGGGTTTTGATGGGGATACCTGAGGGAGAGAGACCACTTGGAGGACCTAGACGTAGATGGGACGGTAATATTAAAATGCATTTTCGAGAAACGGGATATGGGCATGGACTGGATTGATCTGGCTCAGGTTAGGAACAGGTGGCCGGCGCTTTTGAATGCGGTAATGAACTTTCAGGTTCCATAATATGTGGGCAATTAGTTGACTAGCTGAGGACATGTTAGCGTCTCAGGAAGGACTGTGCTTCGAGGAATTACTTAAGGTTGTAAGACATAAGGCATCACATAACGTGAAGTTGGCCCCTTGACGCTCGCCATGACGCCCCTTCAGGTTTAAGTTCTAGTGGACGGCCTCCATATTGAATAAACAGTTGCTAATGTCCGACAGTAGTTGAACCTCCAAATTCGGATCTATATTATATACCATCCCAGCACAACCTAGAGGTATAAGTAGCGCTACTGACATAGCCACTGTGCCCGTCCATTAGGGCAGCCGGTTTCTTGTCAGGTGTCGAATGGAGTCGTGCGCATTACGGCTGCACTCGAGGAAATTCCTTCGCAGGACTGAGTGGCATTTTGCATAATTTCAGTACAACTGAGTGTTATCATGAACTTTGCGGCGAAAAACAATACAAAAAAAGTGTCCTGTAAAACTTTAGAATCGGTCACCAGAAACACAGCATTATCACAGTTATGCTTCAGTTATAAAGTTGAGCGGCTTTCGCATTTCGGTTACACAAGGGGCTGGATCGTTAGTGCTTACACGGCGCTGGCCTCTGTAACCCCTGCAGAGTGTTAATAATTGTGCTCTCCTTTTGACACCACCATTTTCATTGGCTGTCGATACCAGTAATTTATTCGAAAACCGAAGTGTCTGGAATAACCACGTGATTTATACGGTGTTTTTACATTATGTCGACGCTCCCACCCCGTCCTTGATGTCCATTAAAAAGAATTGCATAGTAATGATACATATTACAAAAGAGAAGAAAAAATTAGTCATTTTAACTCACTACTTGTGGGTGCATTTCGATTGGCCGGTAGTTCACGTGCAAAAAGAGTGGCATAAAGTGTATCACTTTGGCTAAGAACACTCATAAAATATGTTGCTTGACTAACTGCAAGAAGCAGAGTCCTTGAGAAGCTAACAGGCCCTCAGCTAGTGAAGAAATTCCCCACATTTTATGGAACCCGAAGGTTCGTTACCACATTCACAAGAGCCCGTCACCTATCCCTATTCTGAGCCAGATCAATCCACTCCATGTCCACATCCCACGTCTTGAAAAACCATTTTAATATTACCCTCCCATCTACGCCTAGTTCTTCCAAGTGGTCTCTTTCCCTCTGATCACTCCACCAAAACTCTGTCCTTTCCCTCTTACGTGCTACATGCCCCCCCCCCCCTTATTCTTATTGATCTGAGTACTTTAGTAATATTTGACGAGGGGTACAGGTCATGACGCTCCTCGTTATGTATTACATGACAGATGAATATACAGACAGAAGGATAGCATGGAAATAAGCCGCCGGAATGGGACTGCGAGGTGTGATTTATGGGTAGTCTTCACAAGTTATTGAGAGCCCAGTAGATATTTATTGTAGAACAAAGGCTACACACCCAAGAAATTAGTGGCGCCATCAGCCGTTGTGTTCGCTCTTTAAACTAGCCGGTATGGCGGTCCGTCAGGTGGCTGTCCGTCCAGTCGGCTCTGCTGTTGACCAGCAAGCCGGTTAGATACTAGGATTCACGCAGCCATTGAGTCAGCTGTCCAACCAGTGAGTCAGCTAGCCTGCCAGTGAATATGTCACAGGGCCAGTGAATCAGCTGTCTATCCAGTTAGTAACTCTGTCAGCCGTTATGCCAGTAAGCTAGCAGAACATCGAGTGCAACAGCCAGCCAATGATTCTACTAGCCAGTCGGTGAGTCATGTAGATAACTAGTGAGTCAGGCAGCCGCCCAGTAAGTGAGACAGCCAGCCAGTGATTCTGCTAACCAGTAGGTGAGTCAGGTTGGCAGCGAGTGAACCAGTCACAGCCAGTGGATTAGCTAGTTGCCCAGCAAGTTAATCACGTAACCAGTTGCTCGTTTTATCTATGGGAACAAGCAGAAGGGAGTTATAACAAACTGTCCAGTTATAAAAATGACCACAAAAAATTTAATTTTGTTGGGCAGATATGAAACCGCGCGCCGTACAAGTTTAGACCTGTTACGGTTGAAAGAATTAGATCACAGCAAATGTGTCGGGGCCGCATATGATTAAGACTTCAACACACAGACCGATGACATGGAAAGCCACAGTTGTTTGGTCACCCTTGGTCTAGAAATTGTAAAACAGGTCTGTGGGAGTCAGTTGAAGCTAATGAACCATAATACAGAGTATTATTTTGATGACATCATTCTTTCCATCGTCCTATCCACAGGCAGTCTTCTTGATATCATATAGTCGACGATAAATCGTGTCCATACTGCTGCATCATTACTGAGGCTGCCTGTCCTTCAGAACAAGTTAGACATAGAAGGGCCCTACATAGCTGCCTAATACCAGGTGAACATACTCAGGGTACTGGCTCGGATCTGGAAGTTGCACTGGCAGTCCTGGCAGACACTTGTCGTGGCTTTATTCAGTTTATGTAAGGAAAATGACGAACAGTTTCTCCTAAATCATTACACAGCCAACATTGTTGACCAGCGCAACTGTTATTCGGCTCTGATCTCTGCAGTTGATAAAGCGTCGCATAGATCATTCTACACCAAAACCGTTCTGCCATTTTGCATAAAAACGTTAATTAATTTTCTGTAATTCCGTACATAATACTTGTTAACTGTGCACATTTTCCATAGTGGCCTGTTTAACTTCAACGTTTTAATTTTCGCAATAGCGGTTTAACATTTTACACACAGCTGAACTTTTTTATAATTATCATACGCACTTTCTTTTTTTCTTAGTCCTTCCCTGTTCTACCTACTTGTTCACAGCAGGTGTCGAGGGTTTTTGTGGTTTCACTTGATCACACTCAAGCAGACACCATAGTCGGTAGGACTCCTCTGGACGAGGGATCAGCCCGTCGCAGAGACCTCTACCTGACAACACACTGTACAAGACAAACATCTGTGCCGCCGGTGGGATTCGAACCCAAGATCCCAGCAAGCGCTCGGTCGCAGACCCACGCCTTAGACCGCGCGGCCACTGGGATCGGCTTATAGGCATTTACGAACGTAAAAGTCAGTAGGGGCTTTCGATTGTGTGCATCCAACACAGACCAGAAGCGCGTGGTAGGAAAGTGACAGCTGATTAAGGCAAGACGCAAGGTAGAGTGAGTAGCAATTCTGTATGGAAGCGCTGGAAGTGTGCGGATGCCGGTCGGAAAATAAGTTTACTGCGCAGGTATTTGAGTTTCTTATTTTCAGCTGTAATAATAACAGTTCACATTTAAGGGCACTGCTTATCCCATTACTTTTTACATAATTCCCGCTAGAGTTGTTGCAGTCGCCTTACCGTGGGATACGCTTTTCTGTTGCCTGTTCATATCGTACCTTGTCCTGTGTTACCGGCCATCTTGTCACAACCGTTCCCACCTCGCCATCGTCTTTAAATTTTACCTGAGCGCTGCAAACGGCGGACAATAGTTGGGCGGTGAATTCCTCTGATATATCACAACAAGGGTAGATTATTTACGAAATTATACGCTATGTGAACGTATTTTTTGATCAACCCCCTAATTTTACAGTGAATGTTGGTGAAGATATTTTTTGATCAACCCTCGTAATTTTACAGTGAATGTTGGTCAAGATATTTTTTTATAAACACTCGTAATTTTACAGTGAATGTTGGTCAAGATATTTTTTGATCAACCCTCGTAATTTTACAGTGAATGTTGGTGAAGATATTTTTGATCAACCCTCGTAATTTTACAGTGAATGTTGGTCAAGATATTTTTTATCAACCCTCGTAATTTTACAGTGAATATTGGTCAAGATATTTTTTTATAAACCCTCGTAATTTTACAGTGAATGTTGGTCAAGATATTTTTGATCAACCCTCGTAATTTTACAGTGAATGTTGGTGAAGATATTTTTTATAAACCCTCGTAATTTTACAGTGAATGTTGGTCAACATATTCTTTGATCAACCCCCGTAATTTTACAGTGAATGTTGGTGAAGATATTTTTTGATCAACCCTAGTAATTTTACAGTGAATGTTGGTCAAGATATTTTCCGATTTTGTGGTACCCAAAAGTTCGTCACCGTCTTTATTACAGATTACCCGCCCCCCTCCGGGTCACTTCTTAAAAAAAGATATACTGAATCAACACGTCCGTACCATTGTTCCTGAGATTCATATTAATATTATATCCCGTTGTACTCTTAACCCCCCCTCCCAAAATCAATTAGCCAGCTCGAGATTTTTCGACAAATTTTTTTTTGAGTTTGTACCTGCATGCTGCATTCCCCCATCCATCTCACATTTCTCGTTTAATAACCAAACATTGTTACATCAAGCATGTAAGTTACGAAGCTGCTTGCCTATTTGTATCCAGTTCTTTGCAAGTGCCTCTCACGTAGCTCGAACTGTCCTTCCGTCTGTGTTCTGCCATTACACTGACAGGACAGCTGCAGCACCCCTGTTAAACAACGGGTTAGATTATGAACATTTACATTTGAAGACGAGAAATGGAATTCTGAACGGACAAAGACGAAGGCCTTCTCTAATTTAATCCCATGTTATTCGTCTGAATCATTTCCATTTGTAGTTATCACTCCTAATGTCTTGAACTTTGTCACATTTTCAAAGAAATTCTCTGGCCATTTGCATATCATGATTTTTATGTTGCTTTGTTTAACTTATACCTGATAATTGCTTTGGAACACAGGTGTGTTTTTTTTTCTGATATTTTCGTTTCCAGAATTATCTTAAGTAATTAATGCAGTATCCCGACTGTTTATGAAATAAGCCGTCTTAAAATTGCTTCACATTCCTTTCTTCTTTTCTTTCTTAACTGGGCCATATTTATTGAATAACGCTGGAAGAAGTCTGTCTCTTTGCATTTTGCTCGTTCGTCTCTTGTCTTTCAACAGAAAATTTGTCACAAGGAATTCCCCATTACATGCAAACTTCAGTGACGTAAACGATGGCGCGTCGTTCCTGCTGCAGTGAGTATGTTGCAAGAAAAGCCTAGTACTAATCCAGTAACGCTGTTCTGACAACCGTGGAGACTGAAGTTTATAAAAATTTACGGAAATTCATCTTCTTCGTCACCAAGAAGTAACTCTGTCTCCACTATAAGGACCAGACACTTCGTGCAGTAATCTGTGTTGATTATGAGTCACGTGATGCGAATGAATACACTCTGTGAGCAAAATGCAGCAGTTTCGTAATGTTACAAGGGAAATGCATGTGGTTACCATCAAGCGTTTTTGTAGCTTTAAAATTCCAGACTTACGGGTAGCGTAACAATTCCGGCGCGTTGGCTGTTCCGTCGCCTCTTAACGAATATAAAAATCCGTTTCCATCCATTAACTCTTCAAAGCATAAGGGTTTCCGAAAACGAATATTGAAATAAGATGTTTATTTTGTCT
Source organism: Coptotermes formosanus (assembly GCA_013340265.1). Taxonomy (NCBI): domain Eukaryota; kingdom Metazoa; phylum Arthropoda; class Insecta; order Blattodea; family Rhinotermitidae; genus Coptotermes; species Coptotermes formosanus. Next base: position 2,260,903 of record BLKM01000358.1, read on the forward strand.
TAAAATACGATGTTTGTCTCTTCTATAATCATTTAAAGAGATTTCCGCAGAAACGCACGCAAGTGTTCATGTAGTGTCCGTTTTGTGTGTGTGTGTGTGTGTGTGTGTGTGTGTGTGTGTGTGTGTGTGTGTGTGTGTGTCCGTTTTGAACCAAATTCAAATCTGGTAAAGGCCTATACTATTAGTTTTCTTAGAAAATTCTTTCGGACATCGGGAAGGTGCCTTTTCGTAACATTTCTTTTGCGAACGTACGTAAATGGTAATGCAAATTGTACTGCGTCACTACCATCTGCATTTGTTAACACTTGGTCGTTAAGAGTTCAGCATTGCGTGCATGTTTTAATGCTTGTGGAGAGAATGAGAGCTGTTGAGTATCAGAATCCTGCTGTGCCAGTTGAATGGCCGATAAGCAGGCACTTGGCATGCATATCCACTAACCACACAGCGGTCTGCTTGCCATCTTCATAACGTGCGATCTAGCTGGTTAGTGTAACAATAGCATTCTACACTTGCAATTCTCGAGAGCTGAGGCAGCCTGGGCCAAAGTTAGACCTAATTATCAGCCGCCCTGACTAAAGGGTTTAGTTCTTTTTCCTGAGATTCTGTAGCAAATTGACGAGATGTTATTTCTAAGTAGGTGGTATGTAAAGACCGCTTCCTTTCACGCGCCATAATGCACTTTATAACCTGTCGATCAATAAATAAGCGATGCTTCTTTAGCGTTGTGAAAACGTATTTAGAATATTTATATTATTAATATATTATATCTATATATGTTTAGATTTATATTGAGTGAACAAACAATTGTGAAAAAATTGTATTTCATGGCGCTATATCTTTTATACACTCCTTCCTAATGTAACTGTGAACTTCTACATATGTTTAGTGTATTTGTCTCCCTAATGATGATTTGATACAAGCCGAAACATGTAGCAGATGTAATATAAAATAAGCGGTAGGCCTATATAACCTAATTAGGTGTATTTATTTCGATTTTACGAATCAGTGACAAAATATAGTTGAACCCGATTATAACGACATCGGTTTATGCGACACCTCGTCTACAACATCAGATATGCTGTGGTGCCAATTAATTCATCACTGTTTACCGTAATACAGTCAAACCCGGTTATAATGACATCGGTTTATGCCACACCTCTCCTATAGAGTCAAATATTCTGCGGTACCAATTAATTCCTCACTGATAACCGTAACATTATAGTCCTTGGTTATAACAACACTCGTTTATAACGATACAAAATATTCAGTCCCTTTCATGACGTTATAACCGAGTTCGACTGTACACGGACAATGGAAAATAGTGAGGTTTCGAATGAATATATTTTGAACGTTTAATGTCTGAAGGTGTAAGCCTTCCGTGATGTGGCACTGTGATGTTCGATGTATAGTGCCTGGCGGTTCAAATGATCGCAGTGCCTCCATCTTCAGGATTAAGATGAAAGCACTGCGATCGTTCGAAACGAAGGGAAGGGTACACCGAACGTCACAGCGTCACATCACGGAACGCTTGGACCTTGAGTAACACCGCTGTGAAACCTCAAATTTCGAGTTTAAAACCCACTGGTAACTATGTGTACCACCCGCTGCAACTTTAAGAAGCTGCGTATTTAGACTGGTGGCTTTGTGTGATTCTCAGTATGAGGGGTGATTATTTGCTTGAAGAGAGTCGACCGATTGGTTATTGCAGTTGCACGCACGTTAGGGAAACGTGGGATATTTCCAGTCTTCTGTTTGCTCTGCTTCCGGCTAGGTGTCAGAATGCGTCCGGAAGGTCATGTGACCGGCCACCTCGGCACTGCTTGGTCATACTTGTCTTCAAGCAAATGCTGAGATACTTCCCAGATCCAAGTTGCCACTGCATGCTTCTGGTGTAGCTCCCCGGATCGAAGTTAACCAGAATTAATCCTTTAAAGACGAAGCGTATCTGTTTTATGTAAGGACTCAGTGCGTACCGCGCTGTAAACACTCTCCACTTCGGTTATAAAAACCAGTCTCTTAATGTTTTATAAGGCAAAAGTTGCTGCTTGTTCTGAGATCCGTACAAAACACATAAACGCAATGTGGACACCACGTAGAATTTTTTAATGTTAAACCTGGTGGTACGCAAAGTTACCGCTAGGCTTTAAAAGGTTAATCCCCACCAAAGTGTCTTTCCAAATTACGTACTTCAGCAGTGACGCACAGTTCCTCAGGTCTTCCTTCAAGCCACAAGTTATCACAATTCTTACGTTCATGTTTTCATTCTACCTTTGTCGCAGAGGGACGAGCGGGCAGTGCCGGTAACCTTTTTATCACATTGAGTCTCTTTCTCCCCTCCACCCCCTCCCGAAATAAAATATTTCTCACTTCTCCCATAACTTCCCTTTCTTCTCTAGTTCTGCTGTTTCTTACGTCTCTCTGTCTCTCCAGGCAATCTTAAGAGGGCTCAGTAAGGGATTTCTTCGGATTCTCAGCTTCTGGGTTGTGACACAATGCAGCCTTATCGCTGGATCATATGGTTTATGACTGAACGTCGCAGCTGAGTGTGCTCCTTGTTTGGCAGGTGCCGAGTTCAAATATCCCTCGCGGGACCTCGTATTCAGCCTGATGTTTCCTGTGGCTTTTGCTAGTGTCTCAACGTCTCAGCTGGAGTGATATGTCATCAAGGCCAATCGTCGACTGTTTCCACACGACTGTTTTCAAGTTTACATGTCGTACTGAGTTTCTATTTAGTGTGTCGTTAAACGCTGGTAAGATACAGTTCGCCTGTCTAAAGGTGGTCGGTCTGGAGGCTGTAGAAAATAGCGAAGTCTCTTCTTCATGATATTGATCTTTTATTCGCATTCAGTAAACAAAGTTTCCTACATTCACTCGGTCATAAGCTGTTAGTCTGTCGTGTTAACGACACCTTACTGAGAAAAGTCTGAGCATGCATAAAGCTTCTCGTTTGTGGACTTCTCTGGATATCGGCCAATCAGGCTGAGGCGTTTCCTTGTTTTCCTCAGTTCGACCAGACCAGTGCATGGATAGTACCTTAGATTAGATGAGGGATACACAAGTTTTCCAAAAAAAAAATCTAGGGACCACCCCAAAATTCTACGCATCAGAGGGGTGATATGGAGGAAGTTTTAAACCGAGGTTCCGCGGATATTAGGCGCCAACGTAAAAAGTAAGGTGCCTGAGGGATTTATGCACCCCTGAATTACACTACAACTGCTTTCTTTCCAACCTTTTCGCGTTCATTAGTTACTGTCTTTCAGTCTTTCGACACTGTGTAGTCTCAGATGCTGACAGTTCGGGTCAATAAACAATAAATATAGTAGCCGACAGATATGACTACATTTTGGTGGTCAAAACGAAACGGAATTAATCAAGAATAATTTGACCCCGCCAAGAAAGCCCTGTTTCCTTTACATTTGTTACAGTTTATTGTAATTATGTGTGCAGTAATTACTGCGGTTTTTATTACGGACAAGCATGTATTTTATTTTGGAGAAATACTAATTTGTTACAGGAAAGAATAAGGGGAAAACGGTAAGTAGAAAAAGCTTCTTAGACAGAAACACATAACAAGGAATTCAGTCTCTCGATTGACAGAGCAATTCTGTCTTGTTAGATTCACATCGCTGATTGGGCAGTGTACAAGGGATAGGGCAGGTAGAAAGTAAGGTTACATCTTGTACTGTAGTGGCAGGGGTACTACCCCATCTTCTGCACGACGTCGTCGTCATCGTCATCGTCCTATTGCTTCCTCGTTGCCCCCTCCCAGTACCCTCGTACTGCTCCAGCATCCCCCAGGACCACAACCCTTAATTGAACTGGACGCTATATATAATACCATGATGGAGATGGCATGAAAAATGAACGGACCCAAAAGATGAGATTTTCTCAATTTCCTCCATGAAATTATACTCGAAAGAGAGAAAGAAAAGCCCATTTGTTCTTTTAGTTGTATGGGGCTGCCCCCGAGCTTCTCTGGCCTCCTCTCTTTCGCTCACGTGAGTCCCCCTTCACAGTCTGTCTCTTTTGCTCTTTACCTCTCATTCTCTTACTTCCTCTCTCCTCACCTCTCTTTACCAGTAATAGGTTTCCTTTTTTGAAGGGTCAAAAGACATGATTTACTCTATCTCCAGCCTCAATCATTGGAGCCGACCCCCTCCCCGTCGTCGTCTTAATTGCATGAGAAAAGGGGGGTAGGGGTGAAGTGCGCGGGTGGGCGCTCCATTTCCACAGAGGGTGTGCAGCGGTGTGCTTCATTCAATACTGAAGAAAAGTTTACAGCAGAACAAATAGCTTGTAGTGAATATGTGATATGAGAAATATTTAGGCACTTGAAGGTACTTCGTTACGGAATTCTTCATTTACAAGGCGAGTAAATTCCATATTTGATTAAAGTTATAGTTCTCTGCTACCAACGCTATGGAAGCTATGGATTTTTTTCTGCAGTTTTCTAGTAGTTGGCTGTCTAATTCATAGGGAAGTTTACTCTGGCTTATAAAACTTGAAGTTTTCACGGCGCAAGAACGTGGTAAAATCTCCTCTGGCGACCAGCGTCGTGACTTCGGAATACTTTCTAGACGTGTGGTTCGAGTTTATATTTCTGTGCGTCTGAGAGGATGTCATCATTTTCCTCCGTGACTGGGAAATCATCTACTCCGTGCATTTGTACTGCGCCTTTAGCAAGATAAATATTCCACTGTCTGCTGATTCTTGTTGTCGCTGCGAGGTTGTGGAAACAGTACGTTGCGTAATGTTGTATAGTGGATCCTAGTATACATAGGCGTAACTTGGGGGTGTGGCAAGGGGGGAAATGCCCCCTCCCAATATTGTTTCAAACTAGGCAATTATTTGATTACTGAATTGAATAATGGGAAATAAAAAATAGACAGAAAAACAAAATGAAAAACTTTCGTTTTTTTTCCTTCTTTCAATTTTTCCCTCTTTCAAATTTGTCTCCTTTGTAAAATAAAGTTTCTAATACCCATGGTCAATTTTGCTCCCCCCCACCCCCCCGCCCGAAGATATTAGCCAAGTTACGCTTATGCTGGTATAAAACTATAGGACTACAAAGAAGTCCCTACATTTTAACAATTTAAGCCTTTTACATCTTTCTACAATATGCCAAGGTTGCTAGTTTGTTTTTGTGCGGTGTTGCTTTGATTTGATTCCCTGACCATTATGCCTTAGGCATCGAAAAGTGTAGGAACATTGAATGTGACACTGTAATATAAATATCCAGAGAAGAACACTGTGCGTTTTGTTGGACTGGGCGTTGTGGTTTGGTTACCGGCAGTGCACGGAGCGGGCAGCATGAAGTTCACTAATTTGAATTGCTCTGCTGATCCCTATTTAAATTCTTTATGAACGTATGAACACGTGTATATTTATTAAGACTCCCTCGATCCGGGGGGGGGGGGTGGGGGGGATAGACTGACCCCAACTAAACAGCATACAGAAGTGACTGCATTTCGTAAACGGAACTTCTAATGCAATGAAAGGTACTGATCAGTTATGGTCAGCAAATTGCGGTACTTGTGTCTATAGTCATATGTTATTTTCTATTTCAGACTAAAATAATATTAGTTTAGTTTTCATAGCATGTCTAACGAAACAAAGTTTTGACACTGTACATTAAATTTTGTATGGCCGTCATGTTAGAATAATTTTTATAGGTACTGAACAATATGTTACCATATCGTTCTCGTATGACATAAATCATTGTAAAGTTTCATCGTAAACTACAACCGTATTGAAATGTTAGAAACCGAGCGCGCGCACACACGTACACACATACATACACACGGAAACAGAACACGTCCACATATTGGGTTATTTTGGAATGAGATTTGATGTACGGACGGTACTGTCTGGAGACGATTCCACTTATCATATCCCTGAACAAGGCAGCGGTGGCGAGAGCTTTGCCGTGTACAGAGCCCGCATCCGCCGGGAAATTGGAGTCCGTTTTACCCTGCAGTTCACTTTATCCTCCTTTATATAGCGGTCTCACAGTGTCGACAAGCAGCTTCTACGTAAGGCTTGCGCCTTTTGTCGGCACTTCTCGACACACGACGAATGTCCTTATGTTTAAGTACTAGCAGATGTTTTTTCTTGATAACCATCCTCCAGTTCTTGCAAATAAAATGGATTGTTCCACACTGTCTCTTCTTCTGTTAATTCCATGAATTATTGTGTAAGAACTACTCATACTTGAACTTTACGGTCAGGATGTGTTTCTTCGACAAACTGAGACCAATGATTTTTCGCGCTTTCATTGCACACGCGACCCCGACTGTAATGTCGTGTGAAGGAAACTGATGAACCGTAACGGAATTTTTGGAACACCTGTGTATGTCATTTTGCCTGTTCATATTCCTGCGTAACCCTTTAAAGACGAAGCTTATCTGTTTTATATAACGACTCAGTGCGTACCGCGCTGTAAACACTCTCCACTTCGGTTATAAAAACCAGTCTCTTAATGTTTTATAAGGCAAAAGTTGCTGTTTGTTCTGAGATCCGTACAAAACACATAAACGCAATGTGGGCACCACATAGAATTTTTTAACGTTAAACCTGGTGGTATGTAAAGTTACCGCTAGACTTTAAAAGGTTAATATACTTGTAAACCGTACCTTAGGCAAGGAAAATGTATTTTATTTCTCTTGAGCCTTCAGACATTTTGCACTGTTCTCTGTATTGTTCTTTCCTACCACACTGTTGTCGTAGGGTATTCTAATGAAACTTCTGGCGCAATTTTTCTCGCGACACGTTTATACTTTGCAAAGGTACTGCAAATGAGTTCAACATAAAACATTTCTTACGCTCCCTGACCTGACCGCCTGCACATGGCGGGGCGGCCACCTCACGTTCGGGCGCTGATAAAAAGACGAAAGACTCAGTATGCTCGTTTTGGCTGAGTGAGCCCGTAATTCCATACGCTCGAGGTACCATTACTGGTGCGTTCTGTAGGAAGAGTGGTGTCATGTCTTCTGGAATGTAGCGCTATGTAGTCTGCTACCCTGACGATGGAGGCAGCAGGGCCATGTAGAATGTCGGTACATATGCCAAGCGACATTGCGACACATTTAACAACACAGTAATCTTAGAGGTTAGTTTTACTTTCAAAATACAGGCGAACTGCTGTCCATTTGATGTGGTCAGGATATAGGAACAAGCGTCAGAAATTTGCGCATTGTGGAATTCTTCAATATGTGGCTGTAGAAACCTTAGCAGTACCAATTCATATCACAGGGACACCTAGACGCTTTTGGCCCTCCCTTCTAACATTAATGGATAGTAGTAACAATTTTCGTCAGTGCCACTCCCAACAAAGCCCATGTTAGGAAGATATGTCACCCATGATTGAAAGTGGCGCTGAGAGAAGCCATTTTCTGCGAAATAGTATTCTTCTTTAGAAACGTCATCTTGCTAACAAGTGTGAGCGGGGCGGGGGCAGGCGGTCCAGAGTAGCGGATATTAAGGGGTTGTGTCAGTGTTGAGACTCTGAAACAGAAATCGACCGCGGTGTGTATGAACTCTTGATTAGGGTCACGTGACTGGTGGTTTTTCCCCGTAAGACAATTCGGATACAAAGCCTAGTAGGCATAACGCATGTGGTATCGGGGTCGCACACTTGAACAACCGTTTCGTCGTAGTTTCGGTATGAATTGTTCTTTCGGTTTAGAAGATATCGATAGAATGTGGCGGGCATTGGAGAAATAAGTACAAAACATTGATTGGAGTGCTTATGGAATGTGAAAAGAAGCTGTTGGGGAACAAAGTTGTAAGTGTGAGGGGGGATTCGTAGATGATATTAAAATTGTATCATGTTATCAGCACAAATGAAATTTTTAAGACATTTGCTAGGAATTACTAAGTTAGACAGGGAGAGAAATCAATCCGTGAGGGAGAAACTTGGAGTGCAGAACATTGTTCTGGAAATAAAACAGTACCAACGAGAGTGGCTACAGCACGTAGGGAGAATGGACACAGACAGGATACCCAAACAGGCACTGAAATATAGGCCAAAGGGGAAGAGAAGCATAGGACGCCAAAGGAAAAGATGGAAGGACCAGCTTCATCTTGAGGGATAAAGAACAGGCACTACGCCTAATACTTCACAGCTCATGATGATGATGATGATGATGATGATGATGATGATGATGATGATACAGTGTTCGGGATGTGCAGTTTGGTGGCTGTGTGCTAACGTTCTGCGGCGTCTAAATGACTTTGTGTTTCACAATTTCTCCACCAAGAAGATGGAAGCAGTACGTTCCTCCGAAATGGTGGTATTCAGCTACAGAATTACACGGCGTCACATCGCCGAAAGCTATACCTGTGGTACACAGCGTAACCAGAACGTCAAATCTCACTTAAATATGAGGTAAACATGCCACGAAGGCACGCAGTGGGAGTAAAAGTTTAGCTCTACTCATTCTTTACCCTCGACGCTAGATGGGGATGGGTGGTCAGCGCCACTGCCCGGCCGCTTTACACCCGCGGAAAGACCCGGTACCTGTGTGGGCTCCGTGGCCGGTTTGGACGGGTGCGGAAAATCTCACCCCCAACCGGGTTTCGATTCCCGAACTGTCCAGCCCGTAGTGAGTCGCTGTACTGACTAGGCTACCTCGACCCATGTCTATGATGACTCAGATTAAGGAAATGCATGACGTCATTGTCTAGGCAGACGAAGATGCATGAGGTAAGAACTTGTAGATACAACACATGCGTCTAAATACAGGCGTCTAATCCACCACCTTCCGAGTAGAAGTTTAAGGGTTTCTTCTAGCATAAAGATGAAGGCAGCAGTGTCTCCTGGCATAAAGATAGAGGCAGCAGTTCGTTATGGTATAAAGACGGAGGCAGCAGTTTCTTCTGACATAAAGATAGAGGCAGCAGTTTCTTCTGGCATAAAGATAGAGGCAGCAGTTTCTTCTGTCATAAAGATAGAGGCAGCAGTTTCTTCTGTCATAAAGATAGAGGCAGCTGTTTCTTCTGGCATAAAGATAGAGGCAGCAGTTTCTTCTAGTATAAAGATAGAGGCAGCAGTTTCTTCTGGTATAAAGATAGATGCACCACTTTCTTCTGGTATAAAGATAGAGGCAGCAGTTTCTTCTAGTATAAAGATAGAGGCAGCAGTTTCTTCTGGTATAAAGATAGATGCACCACTTTCTTCTGGCATAAAGATAGAGGCAGCAGTTTCTTCTGGTATAAAGATAGAGACAGCAGTTTCTTCTGGTATGAAGATAGAGGCAGCAGTTTCTTCTGGCATAAAGATAGAGGCAGCAGTTTCTTCCGGTATAAAGATAGAGGCAGCAGTTTCTTCTGGTCTAAAGGTAGAGACAGCAGTTTCTTCTGGCATAAAGATGGAGGCAGCATTTTCAGCTACCTGACTACCCGGAGTCACGTAAAAGAAGGAGATATCTTCACAATCATCGCTGTTTTGCCTTAAAACTCACATGCGGTATATTTGTTTTCCTGTCGCAGGCTGTCTCTAGAATTAGTCATTAGGTTCTACGTACCTCGTCTGTCCCCTTACAGTAGGACGGCTTTGTGTTTTGTTATGTCCTTGTTCAAAACAGTTGGTTTCAGAATTCCAAGTATCTGTAATTTCAGAGACTTCGTTTAGAATGCATAATCGTGTTCTTGATACGATATTTCCGTTTAGCAATAAAGTTTTATTAAAATTTTATCTGGGTCAATTTAAATGTTATTAAAAACTCAATTTCCGGCTAGAAGCCTCACCCGCTAGACGACTTGTCCGGCGCTTCTGAGTTTACAACACAGTTTTAATGTACGAGCTAAAAAAGATCCCAGACTATCTACTCTGTCTGTTTTTTACCCCCCTCTATTACAATTTTTTCAGTATCAAAAGCCTGTTAGAATCTCCTTTCCATACACTCATTATTTAAAATTTCCAAGACTGGCTGTGCCAGTGTGGTTGACTTTATGACGCACTTTTTCATAGCCCGAAGTACCAGTGTCGAGTGGCGGAAACGAGAAACAGTTTTGGCGGTTTTCTTTGTTCCACTCCAGTCTTTTAGCTCTTCCCTTGGACACGATCCGAAAATAAACTTGTGCAAGAAATTGTTTTAATTCGTAGATATTATTTAATGTGTCTGTCTGTTGCGGAAGTTGGTTTTGGGCCGATAAAATGTGGTGAGTTGCGGGGATTTGGGTTTGTCATCATTTCTTAGTGATTACAATTATGCTCTTGCCTTTCTTGATGTGTGGTGATTGAGTAATACGTAAAAGCTTAATAATAATAATAATAATAATAATAATAATAATAATAATAATGTAACTGTACTATAAAAGCAAAGGGTTGAAACAGAGAGCGTCTGGCAAATAAGCCAGACACAATAAATGAACAAAAGAAAGATACAACTTGCTTACCAAGAGATGTAGCAATGCCATCGGGTAACAGTGTAGTACAAGGGGAGGCTGTAAAAGAAAAGAAAATATAAGAATTTTGGTATGGAAATTTAACGCATGTGGAACATGAAGTGCTTTGTTATGCCACTAGTCGGTGGGGGTGACAGGAATTGTCGCCAAAGAGATAGAAGTGTAGATGGACATAATATAAAGCTAGCACTGGATACACTGTCCGCAAAATGAAACTGTACTGGGAATATCACACGTAACAAGGACAGTGCAACCATCTGAAACTTGAAGCCTGAGTGGTGGGGCCGCCAGTGGTTCGAGGGCATAATTACGAAAAAGAATTGAGATTGTAAGAGAGGTTATTGTTGTTATTATTATTATTATTATCATCATCATCATCATAATCATCATTATTATTATTACCACAATCATCATCGTCATCGTTTTGGTAAGTTTGTAAATGTCAAAGCCTCGTGGTTTAACATCACGCCGTTCAGCTGTCAAGGAAAGCCGAATTTATAGCATTAAAAACAAACGCTGAATGCACCGTATCAACAGCCCCAAGTCTGTTGTTGTGGGATGATCTTAATCCTTGGTTTAAATTAATAATAAGTTTAAAATAACAAAAGAGAAGGTAGCTTCGAGCATCAAGTTAGGAGTTTTAAGTAACCGGCTAGACTAGTCTGTGATGTTCGTATCCATGAGTAACCCTTCTCTTTATACGTTTATCCTGTCATTGACGATACGTTCACTAATCTTGTCTGTCAGATATTTTATGTGATGTACTGTTTATAAACTGCTATACTGACAAAATCAAAAAATTAAAATACACTCTTATGGAGTTTAATATTCAGGAGATCCCAGTTTGAATGTTGTCTGGGATACCGGCTACTTTTGATTCATGTTTTTGTTGAGTTTTCTGCGAGAAGACTGTACCTTGACACAGTAACGCCCCCTGCTTCGTACATCCCATATAATAGTAGTATCATTTGTTAGTCTGCCGCGTTTGATACAGCATTGACGAATAGACAACGAAACAAGCAGCTTGCGATGTAGCTGCGTGTTCGGTCAACAAGCTAAATTCGACTGAATTCGGATTAGCTAGTTATAGTCTTCGTGTTTCTTCAGGCAGGCGACTTTACATTTGCTAGATCTGAGATCCTCACAGCGACGCTCGTGAAAGCTCCAGGCCTTTGGTACATACCGTCGTATAGATTGGTATACACGCAACAGCATTTTGGACAAGCCTGCTGACTCTGTCCTGAGACTTTAGTATCTGCATATCAATCTATGATCCCAGTGGCCGCGCAGTCTAAGGCGTAGGTCTGCTGCCGAGTGCTTGCTGGGATCGTGGGTTCGAATCCCACCGGGGGCATGGATGTTTGTCTCTTGTGAGTGTCGCGTGTTGTCAGGTAGAGGTCTCTGCGACGGGCCGATCCCTCGTCCAGAGGAGTCCTACCGACTGTGGTGTGTGTCTGAGTGTGATCAAGTGCAAATAAACAACCTCGACACCTACTGTGAACAAGTAGGTAGAAGGGGTAAGGACTGCGAAACGAATATCAGTCTATGAAACTGGCACCTTGGTCTTTGCAGTTCGTATTGCATTTGACATTTTTACGACGTCGTTTGGTTTTTACTGTTTTTACCAAATTTTCCGAGGAACCTGGTGCATCCATCTTCTGTTCTGAAGAGTGAGTAATCAGGTGCTGCTGAAACGTTGGTAACAACATACAAGATTACATAAAGTAACAAACAGCGATTCACAATTGAAAAGGCTTTAAAAGTCGCGTTTCGATAATATATTAACATATGCTTCGTGAACATTCCCCCCCCCCCCCCCGAAAATGATGCCACAACCTTGTTTCGAACTGTCAGGATCCAATTGCCCAGTTATGGGGCTTCATATTCCAGAAAAGCGGATACGTCATATTACTTGGGTTTTATGGTATTACATTTTGCTTATTATTCGAAATTTATTTTTATCTGAATTTCAGAGCGATTGGAATTCAGTTAACGTAATTACAATACGGAGTATTGCTTTAGTCACTATATATAGTCACTAGATGGAGGAGTATCCAAGGTGTTAAAGCCAGAAGACATACCTGGCAAACTGCAATTTAACCTGCTCTGTGGGAATGTCACAGGTAAAGCATGGCAATAACACGTCATCCGCAATTTTTCAATTATCTGTGGAATGTTTACTTTTGTGGTTTACAGATGGCAGGTACGTAAGGGGTGAGACTTGCTATATCACGTAGCAAGTCTGAGGCAACTTTTTACATCTCTGTATATCGTTTCGTTGTGTTTGTATCATTTAATTTTGTACAAAGCGGCGAGGCTGGTAGAGTCATGGTGCAGACTTAAATAGTCATTCTGGCTTAGCAGAAGGCCATTTAAATGCGTTCATATTACCAGAAAGCAGAGCGTGTGTAACAAACTGCATTTCTGGATATGCCTACTGCTGAAATAATGTTTTCATTGCACAGATGGAGACAGTGGTTTTGAGTGATGGTTTCCGCGGGTTTTAGGCGCATTCGCAAAATGCGGAAAGCTACTATTAGTTCCGTCCTGTGTCTGTCTGTCCGTCCGTCCGTCCGCCCGTCCGCGTGAAACAACTCGGCTCCCACTGGACGCATTTTCATGATATTCGATATTTGAGGATTTTTCGAAAATCTGTCTAGAAAATTCAGGTTTTATTGAAATCTGACAAGAATAAAGGGCGCTTCGCGTGAAGACCAATATACGTTTATGACAATATCACGCTGAATTCTTATTAGAATGAGAAATGTTTCAGACAAAGTTTGTCAAGAAAATCAGAACACACATTTTATGTTCAATAACTTTTTTTGCCGAAAATCGTGCCGTTTATGAGATAATATGGAAAAATATGATGCAGCCAGACGGGCCAAGATAACAATATAATACAGCGCATGCGCATTGCATGCTGGATAACTAAGGCTACAGACACACTCAATATAGGTAAAACATATTGCTTTTCCACGGCAATAATGATTATACGAAAGCGCCTGAATGTTATGTTATACGCACATTGCCTGGCTTGTCTGTTTGTTACTCCAGACAAATTGTGGAATAATTGTTACCATATTATCTTGTTAATTTCTGTATTCATTCTTATTTTTAACACTTGGTTAGTGCTATGTAGAAATATATTCAGTTCTTAACTAGTAAACAATTTGTGAAACGTTCATTCTGTTAAATATAGAGGAGAGTAAAATAGAGAATTGACTTAATGCGGACGAATCCTTTCTAAGAATAGCGTGGCCTTCACAGATGGTCAGTAAATTTCCAGGTTTTTGTGGAAAGGTAAGGTTGACAAGACTCCATCACTGGGCTCCATTCGGAACCACGTGAATACAGTCCATACTCTGACATCGTACGTAACGTCTGTTTTAATTCTTAAAGGGCACTTGACCCTTGAATATGATGCCACCACATTGTCTCGAAATGTCAGGTACCCATCACCCAACGACGCAGAACAACGGGGACCTCCAAATATATTTTAACCTTTTAAAGCCTAGCGGTAACTTTACGTACCACCAGGTTTAACATTAAAAAATTCTACATGGTGCCCACATTGCGTTTATGTGTTTTGTACGGATCTCAGAACAAACAGCAACTTTTGCCTTATAAAACATTTAGAGATTGGTTTTTATAACCGAAGAGGATAGTGTTTACAGCGCGGTACGCACTGAGTCCTTATATAAAACAGATACGCTTCGTCTTTAAAGGGTTAATATTGTATTTCCATCTAAAGGAGTCATGCGGTGGCGCAGTTGGTTGAGGCACTGTGCTACAAGCCGGAAGGTCGCGGGTTCGATTCCCGGTGGTGTCATTGGAATTTTTCATTGACCTAATCCTTCCGGTCGCACTATGGCCCTGGGGTCGACTCAAACCTCTAACAGAAATGAGTACCAGTAATGTCTCCTGGGGGGTAAAGGCGGCCGGTGCATGGGACTGACAACCTTACAACCTTCATGTGCCGACTGTCTAGAAGTCTGGGAGCCTCAACCTCCTGGAACCCTGTGGGCCTGTCCAGGCCTGTAATGGGACTGCTTTACTTTTTTGAGTTCCGTCTAAATGTGTGTCTTAGAGGTTGTTACTTCTCTTCAGGTAGCCCCCCCCCCCCCCCCCGCTGCTTGGGGGGAAGTAGTTATTAGTAATGATCGAATTGAGGTAAGGCAGTTCCTTCGTACTCCTGCTTCAAATGGGCTTGTTAACGACGATGACGGTAAATATGAAGTGCTCGTGGAGCGGTGATCGGCAGCAGGTAACCGAAGTGCTCCGAGAAACACTCGTCACTGGACAACTTTGTCCATCACAGTTCGTGCCGTCTGATACACGATACTCCGCTGTGACATGCCGATGACTGGCCTCTGTGGTGTATGGCAAGGGTGCGTAGATCCAGGGGCGCCACCTCTCCCAGAAGACAACATTTTGTACAGCGGCACCTAGTACTTGTGGGCCCTTATGTGATCCTCCTTCCGTCTATTATTTTGAGCTAGCTTCTAGATTTTTGTAAAATGTGCGCACCCGTGATGTATATATTAACCTTTTAAAGCCTAGCGGTAACTTTACGTACCACCAGGTTTAACATTAAAAAAATTCTACGTGGTGCCCACATTGCGTTTATGTGTTTTGTACGGATCTCAGAACAAACAGCAACTTTTGCCTTATAAAACATTAAGAGACTGGTTTTTATAACCAAAGTGGAGAGTGTTTACAGCGCGGTACGCACTGAGTCCTTATATAAAACAGATACGCTTCGTCTTTAAAGGGTTAAAAATTAAGTAAAAGACTTTTCGGTCCGATGTGTACACAAGTTACCAACAGAACTTCAAGAGTGTCTTTAAAGCTTGATTCAAACGAAGGCGGTACGCGTGAGCGGTAACGGGATGGTCCCGGTGTCGGTACAAGTGCACTCACACCGGCAAGGCGGTATTGTTTCGCGGTGTGACATAGCGGTCACTGCCCTGTGCCACTCGTGCGAACATGTATGTGCCATACGAAGATCTGCTGGTATTAGTGGCATTACGCTTAACTTCTCGCCAATCTCATCCCCATATTTTATCCTTCTTTTTTTGGTCTTTATAATCAGGTGTCATCTTATCGTATAAGATGGGATATTCCTTAACGCACTCAATTACAGCTTCCGTAGTCATTTTTATTTTCAAAACGTGAATTTCAAACCTTCGGACACACAAAACACAATGCAAACTCTAGGAAGCCACGTGCTAACTACAGCGCGGTACGCGGGAGAACGCAGCGTGCTGCGATACAGAAAAATACCGCGACAGCACGGCTGCATTCGCGGCGGGATTCCGCGGTCGGTGTGAGCGTTGCCGATTAAAATCCAAGGAGTAATACAGTATATCGAATCCCGTTACCGCTCCAGCGCACCGCCTTGGTTTGAGTCAGACTTATGAGTGGCTGACCATAACATGTTATAGGCTTACACTGTAAAGCGCAGGACCTATTAATACCTGCATCTGATTTTGAACCTTTTTTTTAATTCTGTGTAGACAAAATAGGTGTCGTGTACGGTTGATTTTATGTTTGAATTTGTTAATCAGCATCAGATTTTTGTCTGCAATAAATGACCACGACGTGGAGACTTAAGCATAGTGCAATGATAATATTAAAATGGAAGTTCAGATAAAAAGGGATTGGAATTGTGGACTGCCTTTAATTGGCCCCGGGGTTTTTTTACAGGTATTAGCATTTACGAAAGCGGTGATAAATTTTAAATTTCCATAAAACTGTTTATAACGCTTTCACCCAAATTAATGTCAACTTTTCAAGTAAGATTTTGGCCCCTGGTATTAGTTAGTTATTTAGTTAGGTAGCCAGTTAGTTAACTCTGTTAAACGTTTAGTACTCAGTGTGACCACTGAGTACTAAATACATGGTTACGTCCTGCTTTAACATTTAATAAGTGTGCATTTTTCTTTTATTGTGTAGGAATGCTTCCTCTGATTCCATGAAGAAATTACAACATTAACATATTGGTCTTTGTAACGGGGATGCATTGCGTTTTTGTGAGGTAGGAAGTTAAATTTTAAAAGCTATTTGAGTGATCGTAGGCATGCAAGATTGGAATAAATGAATTCGAAAAACAGCTTGTCTGTCTTGCAGTAACTGTGTTCTTCAGTAGAAGCCAGCAAGTCAGGACAGAAGCGGGGCGGGCTGGGAACGGCAACACCGGTGGGTAGTGGCGGATATTTGGGACGCGGAAATTGGGTGGCGCGTTTATTGGAAATCTTTCAGCTGTCCGAGCGGCAGAAGGGCAAGGAGAGGGGAGTCTGTGTTGCTGGGAGCCCCAAAAGGAATTGCATTTTGGAGATGAGGTATAGCTACTGAGAATGGAAAAGACTGGGGAGGGGAAGGAGGGTGAACAGTGGAGGAAGTCTGTGATGTGGAGAATATGGCTCTGTTACTGCAGTGCTGTCCCAGTGGCCGCGCGGTCTAAGGCGCAGGTCTGCGGCCGAGTGCTTGCTGGGATCGTGGGTTCGAATCCCACCAGGGGCATGGATTTTTTTTCTCTTGTACAGTGTTTGTGTTGTCAGGTAGAGGTCTCTGCGACGGGCCGATCCCTCGTCCAGAGGAGTCCTACCGACTGTGGTGTGTGTCTGAGTGTGATGAAGTGAAAATAAACAACCTCGACACCTACTGTGAGTAGGTAGAAGAGGGAAGGACTGCGAAACGAAACGCAACTGCAGTGCTGCAGTGTGTTGTGTGTTACGCTCTTACTGTTCGTGACTAATTTTTAACCCTTTAAAGACGAAGCGTATCTGTTTTATATAAGGACTCAGTGCGTACCGCGCTGTAAACACTCTCCACTTCGGTTATAAAAACCAGTCTCTTAATGTTTTATAAGGCAAAAGTTGCTGTTTGTTCTGAGATCCGTACAAAACACATAAACGCAATGTGGGCACCACGTAGAATGTTTTAATGTTAAACCTGGTGGTACGTAAAGTTACCGCTAGACTTTAAAAGGTTAATGTGTTCCATGTCCGTGCACTATATTATACAAAAAACATTAATCACCAACAAATGCACAAAGAGTTTTTTCATCAAATGTAACACACTGCTATATGTTTCGACCTTTTCTGCTGGGTCATCTTCAGGGAGAAACTTTCTGCTGTCATTACACTGTTTCTGCTGTCGAAACATGTAGGAGTGTGTTACATTTGATGAAAGAAACTCTTTGTGCATTTGTTGGTGATCAGTGTTTTTTGTTTGTGACTAGTTGGCCTGCTATATGACTTGACTGACGTGTGCTGCCACTAATGGAGGCAAAGGGATGGCAGCATTAAGCTGGCCACTCACCTCCGTGTGGTGTCGAGGTTAACAGTGCCTGGATCTGTAACACTCACTCCCATAGGCGTATAATTCATGGCATGTGCGTAACTACGCAAAGGGACGATATCATCAATGATGTTCTTCTGGAATGTGCCACCATGCAGTCTAGTAGATACGCCCGAATGTTTCAAAGGGATCTGCTGCCTCCATCTTCAAAGTAGAAATATCGTCTTATCGCGGAAGACTAATGTCATTAGTGTATTTGTGTATTTATTACTATGAAACCCCCATATTTCGAGTTCCTTCTGATTTGTCACCGAAAAATCTTACAAATACAGTGTCCTTTTTGACGTGTCCCTGCGAGCACAGTATGTGTCACTGGATGCCTTCTCAATTCCAGACATAGAAGCCGGGATAGGCCAGTCGGTATAGCTACTAGATTTCGGGATGGACGATCGAGGAATCGTAATTCGATGTCCGTCAGAAGAAACATTTATTTGTTCACGAATGTATGTGGCCCTGCCGTCGAGTCCACCCAGCCTCGTATTTTTGAATACAGGGTGTTATTTCTCCGAGTGTAAAGCGTCCAGAGCGTGAAGCTGACCATTCACCTTCATCTAATTACAAAGTTAAGAATCAGTGGACCTTTATCTCCGCTTCGCCATGTACGTTAAAGGCGCGCATTGGGACATCTTTACCTCTACCCTGTCAAAATCCTGACATGCAATGAATTCCGGTTGTCCGAAAATGCCACAGGATGTCACAAAATTTCCTTTCGAGTACATCTCTTGCGCAACCAATCAAACGAACGTTTTATCCACTGACATGTCACAGTCATGGAAACAGACCGCATACTCTAGACGATAGACGTGGGGCATCCGTCGACGTAAGCCACTGAGTCATAGACGTTGATTCCTGGCAGTGGAGTATCCTTGGCGATTGTTTGCTTGTAATTTATGTAATACGTTGTCAGTAACTGAACTGTGTATGTATGCACCGCTGAATGACAGAGTGACTGCGGAGGTGCGTTTGTAACGAGCTGGAAGGGATAGAAGAGAACGACCGTAGCGAAATTAAAAGCGCTGCTCCGGCGTTTCCCTGAAGGGACAGAGAAAAATCAGGTAGGTCCTCAGGGTAATCTGTGTCTCTGTCAAGGTGTGAACCAGGCACACAGCGTGTAGAGGTGAGAAACACTGCCGAATGTACCAGGCTGCTAGAGCCTTTGTGAATGAAGTGGCTCTGAAGTGGCTATGAAGACACAGAAGGGAGTGAAGGTGAAGCTGCAATCTTCTTTACTAGGACTGTATATGTATGCGAGATTAGTTTCACGCTGTAGTTGATTTACCCGCCGGCAAGGCAACTTGGTACCTATAAGATTATGGGAACGGTTACTGCTGAAGCAGAGCTGTTCATTTAGCAAGTTGATCAGCCTGACGTGGGAAGGTTCGCAGGTTGGGTAAATTACTCGCGGTGGCGATGATGTCCGTGCTTAATGGCGTGGAAGGGGCTTAGAAGGAACTGGCTTTTCATCTAATTTAAAGTAGTATCTTAAAATTAGCCTACAGTAAAAGCTAAAGGTATAGATATACCTATACAGTCCTGGGCAGGCCCTGAGGATTCCAGGAGGTCGAGGCTTCCAGATTTCAAGACAGTCGGCATATTAAGTTGGTAAGGTTGTCAGCCATACGCATCGGCTGCTTTAGCCCCAGGAACTATTCCTGGTACTCATTTCTGTTAGAGACTGACTCGACCCCAGTACCATAGTGCGGCCGGAAGGATTAAGTTAATGAAAAATTCTAATAACGCCATCGGGAATCGAATCCGCGACCTTCCGGCTTGTATTGCAGTGCCTGAATCTACTGCATCACCGCGTGTTAGTAGAATGACTGAGGAACTCGAGAAAAGTGTCAGGGTAGCTGGTCACCAGGTTAAGAGTTAAACCGGGGGGTGGGGGGGTATATAAAACACGAAGTAGGCGTCCTGATCACTCAACTCCCCCGATTTTTGTTTCTCGTAGTTTCGGACCTAAGGTACACCAACATAATACTGAAAGTTTAAAGTCGGCCTTAGAATGAGTAACGGTATTCATGTATACCAATGCTAAATGCCCTGTTCATCCAGACATGTATTTTGTGCACCCACGGGCCTGCGTGTTGTTAATTGATTAGCCGTGCTCCATAAGAAAGATAAAACGTGTTGTTAAGGAGTTCATTATCTTAACGGTGCCTTACTGACAGCTGTAAGGCGGGCGTCGCAGTAAATACACAGATCGAAGGTGATGACATTAAATGCTGATACATGTGGTGTGCTGTAAGACTGAATCAATTGAAAAAAATTTGTCGCGAAACAGTGTAAAATTCAAAATGTAAGCAGTGTGATTTAAATTTTATGTATCTCATCCCTTTGTGTTAATTGCAGCAAAGGAGGGTTCAAGTAACTTGAAACACAATTAATGTGTGGTATATACTTTATTGTGGCAATATATTTCGACCTAATTCTGTCATCTTCACGCCGTTAATATAAACCTCATAAAAGTACGCTATACAGTTGTATCAGATAGTCTTATTAACCGCATAAGCGTAACTTGGCTAATAACATAGGGCGGGGGGGGGGGGGGGACAAATTGCGTTGGGTGTTGGGGTGGGGTTTGTTGC